>JAEIII010038933.1:0-47755 GCA_018905755.1 Drosophila ohnishii | reverse complement strand
GACGGCAAAGAAGGTCACAGTGTGCGACAAGATGCAGTTCAATGACTATATGAAGTATCTTGACAAGGCCTGCGGCATAGCCTTTGCCTCACGATATCAATGGACGGGACGGCCAGCAATTAGATCTAATCACAAGTGGTTCAAGGAGGCTCTTTTTCAGCTCGGGACCGTTTTCCTGGGCTACCAGAACATTGGAGTGATTTTCTATTGGTGTATTCACGGGCGAACTGTAAAGGATACGAAATTGTTCGTTGCGGAACTATCAGAGATGTGTGGCTCCCTAATGCTAACCTTAGTGGGATTTCTTGTCATATTGTCATTGACGCTGAACCGTCCACAGATCGAGGTGGCGTTCAAGAAGCTTCAAGACATATATCCCAGACCTGGTCAGAGGCAGTATCGCAGCCAGCACTACTTTGAGCTGTCACTATTTCTAATGAAGCTCCAGTATGTGTTTTATGTGATGTTTTTGGTATATTACAACGGATTTCCCATCTTGCTTCTTCTATGGGAATATGTGACGGAGGCGAAAACCCTGAGTTTCAGGGCGCAAACCAAGGCGTGGTATCCGTGGAAGATTTCTGGCTCCGCCATCGGATACAGTGCATCTTTCTTTTGCCAAGCCCTGGGCTGTTTCACAGGCGTTGGCATGAGCTTGGCCGCCATAAATATAATCAGCATATTTACCTTCCAGTTGAAGCTGCACTTCGACGCCATGGGGAGCCAGTTACTAAGTCTCGATTCCCGTCATCCCAACGCCCACAAGAAGTTAAAATCTCTGATCGCCTACCATTGCCGGATTCTCCAGCTCAGCGAGCAATTCAATCGCATCCTGAACTTCTTCTTTGTGGCAACTTTAATTGGTTCCACAATCGCAATTTGCATGACGAGTGTGGCAGTGCTTCTACTGGATATGGCATCCGCCTTCAAAGCCATCCTTGGTGTAGTGGCCTTTTTCCTGTACCATTTTGTCATCTGCTACATGGGCACCGAGGTCAACCTGGCGGTAAGTCAGAGAATCAAGTGTAGAACTGATTTATATATTCATTTCTGCAGTGAATTTGATTTAAACCAAATCTCAGAGCAGTTGTCTGTTGTTTTTAGGTTTATGAAAATGACTCAGTTAGGTTCTATTTTACAAATTTTGAACGTTTATATATTTTGGCGCTCTGTCAAGTTAGTTGTTTAGAACAGAATGCAGTTCCAGGACTAAATGAAACACCCGGACCTGGCCTACCAGATCTCTTTGTTGCTGCAATACCAGCAGATGGATTTTAATACTCAAAGACCACTAGCATTTTTTTTACTCTTGGGAGATCATCTCCAGATAGGAGAGCAACTGAATAGTGTTCTTCACTTTTCTCTTTTAGCCAACAGAGAAAGGTCACCAGAGCTGTGACCTTGAACTATTACAGGAATTAAGAAATTACTAGAAATAGATATTAAGTTACATATTCCGCGGCATCCTTCTAAATATCAAATACCCTCGCATTACACCGATAATCAACCCTGAGTTAACAGTTGCCTGTTCTCAAGACCTGTGACGCAACTGATTAAATATTAATCAATTAGGGTTGACATTCTTACGAATAAAAGCCCGCAGATTTTATGGCAACTCAAAGTCAATCTGAGCTTGCCACAGGATGCACCTGCAGGACTATATGAAGTATCCGGACATGGCCCTTCGCATGGGCTTCGTGCGGCGGTTTCGGTGGAATGGTCGCCCTGAAGAGATAGTTTCACACGTAAATGCCAGAAAGGTGCTTTTTGTTCTCGGAACTTTTTCTCTGTGTTACCAAAATTTCGGAGAACTCGTGCACTGGCAGTTGGTGGGTCGCAAGGCAGAGGACACTGCCAGTTTCGTAGCAGAGATTTCGGAGGCTGCCGGAGCCATGATGCTCACCTCCATTGGAATCTGTAATATCTGGGCCCTCACTTACTACCGTACTGAGATCGAGGAAGTGCTCACGGAGCTGGAAAAGCTTTATCCAAGACCAAAGGAGGTGCATTATCGTCGGCAGCACTACTTCGAGTTGGCCAATCGCTTCATGAAGTACGAGTTTATATTTTATTGGGCCTTCTGCGCGTACTACAACGGTGCTCCGCTGCTGGTACTGCTGTACGAGTATCTGATGGATGGAACGGAAATGCGGTATAAGCTACAGATTAATACTTGGTATCCCTGGGGAACCCATGGCTCGGCATGGGGATATAGCCTAGGATTTCTGTGCACAGTGCTCTCCTCCATTGAGGGCGTGGCCTTCTCCGTGACCACCCATCATATTCTGTGCATTGTAACCTATAACTTGAAGCTGCACTACGACGCCTTGTCCGAGCAGCTGCTCGCTCTGGACTCCCGTCATCCGGACGCCCATCGGACCTTAAGGAAGCTGATCGTATACCACTGTAAAATCTTGGATTTGGGCGACCAAGTCAATCACATTTTTAACTTTTCTTTTCTGGCTGCCTTGATATGTGCCACGGTTGCCATCTGCATGACGAGTGTGGCGGTGCTGCTCCTTGACCTGGCCTCCGCCTTTAAGTACATTAATGGCCTGGCAGCCTTTGTGGTGTACAACTTTGTCATTTGCTACTTGGGAACTGAGGTCACCATAGCGGTAAGTATGAATTACGATTTGGGAAATAGATCGTTACAAAAAATGGCTGAAATAGCTTATATGACCTAATACTTCTGATGGCAATATATTGTTAGACTAAGCTTAAAAAAATCTCTTTGACGTACTAACTCATATCTCTTAAGCAAATCTCTTCTTTTATTTCTTATAAAAGAATAATTTTAAGTCATTTTGGAAACATCATTTGACGTATTTCAAGGTCAGATAAATAACATTTATATAATTGCACAACTGCTTTGCAAATGACTCTTTCTTATGAATTAAAAATTTCCGTAATGACCAATTTGCGTAGTCGAAACAGTTGTCTGTTCACACAGTGGATTATCCCACCAATTACGACCAGAAAAATGAGCTTGGCAAGCAGTTATAATCCCGAACCAGATGCGGTTGGAGGAGTTTATGAAGTACCCGGATTGGGTCTGTAAAATGTCTCTACTTCCGAAATACCATTGGAGAGGCAGACAATCTGCGGCCGAACATTTTTCCTTGGCCAAACGCATTCTCCTCATAATAGGACTCCTTCATTTGGTGTATCACAATTTCGGATGCATTATGTATGGCTATCATGTCGACGGAACCTCCAAGGATCCCATCCGGTATGTGGCGGAACTAGCCACAGTGGGGAGCATGCTCGGATTCACCATTGTGGGGACCCTCAACCTATGGAAGCTGCTGTACTTTAAGCCAGAAATTGAGGATATGCTGGGAGACTTTGAGGAGCTGTTTAAACTCGCCAATACGAACACACATCGTGTAAGCATGTACTACCAAGCGTATACGCGATATATAAAAGGATTGGTGATTGCCTTCTCTTCGTCAATTGTCTACTACGACTCGTTACCTCTGACCCTAATGCTTTGGGAACACTTTATGACGGAGTCAAAGGAGCTGAGTTACCAGATCCAGAGCAGTACCTGGTATCCCTGGCAGGTTCAAGGCTCAGTCCTCGGCTTCGCTGCGGCGTTTGTCCTTCAGACCTTCTCGTGTCAGCTGCTAATGGCCTCCATCATGATAAGTCAGTACCTCGTTGGCTTCTGCGGCACTCAGTTGGAAATCCATTTCGATGGCTTGTCCAGGCAACTGGAGGCTCTTGACGCTCGTCACCCCACGGCCAAGGATCAGCTGAGATATCTCATCATTTATCAGAGCCATTTGTTCAAAATGGCAAACAAGGTGAACCGCATCTTCAACTTTACGTTCAGCGTTAGTTTAACTACGGCAACCATTGGAATGTGCTTTTTGGCCTTCTCCATGACCATGTTCGAGGTGGGCGAAGCCCTCAAGCACTTGCTGGGACTGATTATATTCGTGATATACAATTTTACCATGTGTCGCGACGGCACTCATCTGACTTTTGCGGTGAGTTTTGGGAGATTTTTTATCGTGAATATTATAAATGGGCAACTTCTCAATGAAAATTAACAGAAGGTAAACTTCAAAATATTAATGAAATGCTTTTAATTTCAATTTTTTCAATTGCACAATTTGTCTATCTAATTATTCGGACACATTGAGTTCCCTCACGAATTTAAAATGTAAGATTTCCCAAGGGATCTAATTATCTAGTTGAAGCAGTTGCATGTTCTCATAGTAGATTATCCAATCAATTACAATAATTTATCAAAAAAAATATGGCTTGACAAGGCAGTTATAATCTCAGGCCACATGCAGTTGGAGGACTTCATGATATACCCGGATTGGGTCGGACGAATGGCTTTACTGCCAAGATACAATTGGAATGGCAGACGTTCATCTGGAGCAAAGCGAACTCTGGTTAAGGACATCCTCCTCGGCTTGGGAGCACTCCAGTTGGTGTATCACAATTTCGGAATCTTACTGTTCGGCATTCATATTGATGGATCTTCAAAGGACCCGCTCCTTTATCTGGCGGATTGGTCCACTGTGGTCAGCATGCTCGCATTCACCATTGTAGGCACCCTCAACATCTGGATGCTGCTACACAATAAGCCACAGATCGAGGAGATTTTTAAAGATTTTGAGGAGTTGTATAAATACGCTGGACGGAAAGAGTACCGCACACGGCAGTACTACGAGACGTATTCGCGATATTTACGAACTTTAGTTGTTTTCTACAGCACTGCCATTGTGTACTACAATTTGCTGCCTTTTATTCTTTTGCTTTGGGAACACTTTCTGACAGAGTCAAGGCACTTAAGCTACAGGGTCCAGAGCAATACCTGGTATCCCTGGAGCGCCACGGAATCAATCTTTGGTTTTAGTGCTGCTTACGTCCAGCAGGCCACTTCGTGCCAGATCTTTATGGTCACCATTGTGCTGGCCCAGTTCCTGGTCAGCTTCTTTGGCACCCAGTTGGAAATACACTTCGACGGCTTGGCCAGGCGGCTGGAGGCCATCGATGCTCGAAGCCCAAGGGCCAAGGACCAGCTGAGATCACTCGTCGTATATCAGTGCCGGCTTTTCAAAGTGGCGGACAGGGTCAATAGCATGTTTGACTTTACGTTCTTCGTTGGCTTGTCAGCAAGTGCCCTGTCCTTGGGCTTCTTGGCCATTGTCTTGACCACCTTTGATTTGGGCACGGGTGTCAAGAATTTCTTTGGACTGCTCATAATGCTAATCTATAGTTTCTCCATGTGCCGAAATGGTACACATCTGACTCTGGCGGTAAGTCTGGGGATTAAGTTTATAAAGTAACAAATTTTTTTTGGAAACCCAAAAATATTTATAAATAAATTCTTTTAGATTAAGCCAGTTTATATTGTTTCTGAAATATTACCTTTGCTCAGGCTCAACATATATCTATTGCCTGGCTAATGGCAGGAATCTATAATTTAAAAGATAAATCGTTATAAACACCTGTACGTTCTCAGGACATCATTGGCATTGGTTGCCAACCAGCCTAATCTCAGCAGTATGAAGTTGCACTTAGACCAATGCAGTTCCAGGACTTTATGCGCTACACTGACCTCGCTTGTCGCTACGCCCTGATGCCAAGATTCGAATGGAAAGGCAGGGAGTCGCCAAGACAACGCCAAACATTGATTAAAAAAGTCATATTTATAATGGCATGCACAAATCTACTTTTTTATAACATTTCCCTTTGTGTCTACGGCTATCTCCTCGATCGAAATTCTATGGATACTTTATCGTATGTGGCGGAAATATCGGATACGGGCAGCATGCTGGGATTTACAGTCTTGGGAACTCTCAATATGTTTGTGTTGCTAATATGTAGACCACAGATTGAGGCAGTGCTGGCAGGACTGCAGGAAATCTTTGTGCAACGTGGAAAATGTAACCATCAAACCAGTTACTACTTGGAAAAATCTTCTCATTTGATGAAAAAGTTCATCGTGTTCTATTTGGTCTCCAACTGCTACTACAATGTAGTTCCCCCACTGGTTATGATCTACGAAACTCTTTCGGAGTCCCAGGAACTGAGCTACAGAATACAGACTAGCAGCTGGTATCCCTGGGAAGTTGTAGGCTCAATGGGCGGCTTCAGCGCTTCGTATATTAGCCAAATATTTTCATCGGCCCAAAACATAGGCTTCATGATGGCTAATCAGTTTTTAATCAATGTGTGCACCGCCCAACTAGAACTTCACTTTAATGGCTTGGCCAAGCAGCTGGAAAACCTGGATGCCAGGGACTTAAGAGCCAAGGACAAACTAAAATCCTTGATTTTCTACCATCACAGATTATTAAAATTAGCTGAGAATATAAATCGTATCTTCAACTTTACTTTTTTGGTCAGTTTGATCACTTCTACAATTGCCATTTTTTCCATGGCCTTTAATTTGTCCACACTTAATTTTATAACAGCCATTAAGTATTCATTGGGAGTAGGTTTATTCATGATCTACACATTTTCCATATGTCACAACGGCACTCAAGTTACTCTGGCGGTAAGTGCAAAGGGAAAAACTGGTTAACTTTTAATAACAAAAGGTTTTTAGATATTATAAACTAATTTTTTATATTTTGTTTTTTTTTTCTAGAGTGGAAAAGTAATGCCAGCTGCCTTTTATAACAACTGGTATGAGGGTGATCTTGCCTATAGAAAAATGCTGCTTATTTTGATGATGCGCTCCACAAAACCTTATATGTGGAGAACCTATAAGCTGGCACCGGTATCCATAACCACCTACATGGCTGTGAGTATTCCTGAATATATATTATAGGAAAATAATAAAAAAAAAAAAATATTATTTCTATATTTTTTCCACAGACTCTGAAGTTTTCTTACCAAATGTTTACCTGCGTGCGCTCTTTAAAATGAAAAGAAAAATTACAGCAAAATGTTATGCTACTTAAAATCACCTTAATACATTTAGAACATAGAATATTCCTAGAAATTTGAGTAAACACTAAACAAACATTTATTGTTGCACTTATAATCATACCAAAACTAGTTTGCCACTTAAATATGCTTATTTTAGGCAATGAAAACCGATAACTAACTAGCTCTTCACCTAAACCTTGAAATATGCGCACTTCTGTAATAATTATTCTTGTGTAGTAGAGAACATTTTAATTAAAAAATGTTAAATACAAAACAATTAGACCATGGCAAACATTTATTTTGTTTCTGCTTATGAAAAATGCCTAAAATTTTTCAAGAAGCCCCAAAGAGTTGACCCAGAAAATTATTCGCACTTGCTGCATAACAATGCCAAACAAAGGAAGCCCCTAAAAAAAAAAAAGGCAATTTAAGACGGCATGAAAGACAAAAAATGCTGGGGTTTGCCTTATGTAAGGGAGGATTTCATGGGAAGCCAGGCGAGTGCCCGCTTCACTGCTTTTTGCGGTTGAGACTGAGCAAACTTATTAAAGCCGGACAAAAGTTGTCAGGACGGCGGCAGTAGGCTGAGGGGAGTTTTCATTTTAGAAATGCAGGGGCGTAAAATTAAGTTCTTTGGCGAAATTGCCGGAATTATGTACAAGTCACCTGACACAGTGCCTGTCCATCGTCTGTCATATGCTGGGTCTGAGTGCCGAGTGGCTGAGTGGCTGCGATGGGTGTGATTATCACATCGTTATCCAGGATCAGTGGCGACAACGTTGCCATCGCGTCCTGCCCACCGCCTCTATACCTCACCTTATACTCCAGCTCTCCTCCGGACAGGAGCCTTGTTCTTGTTTTATATAATAACATTTTAATTCCCTTAATACACGCTACGCTGCCCGCAAAGCCAAACAAAGTGAATGCCTGGCCAGTCGTTGTTGCTGTTGCTGCTGCCTGTTTTTTGGCCTTCAAGTTGGCAAGGAATCTTGCTGTTTTTTTGGCTAGTGTGTTTGTGCGTGCAAATCATTAATCATGAGCAGCGCATATTTATTGTTCTGCTTTCGATGACAGCTTTTTGCTGGCCATGGATTTTGCACGTTCCATTTGCGGCCTGCTTTTTTCGGGCTTAAAGATTTAATATTTAAGGCGATGGTACAGGATTTTAAGTGTTTTTAGTGGGTTCTTTGTATTTAACATTATTTTTATAGTGTTGTTTGAATAGGAAAAATTTTATTAATCGATTGGATTTGCTTTCATTATCAGCAGAAGTATGAGTTTTAGTTATGAGTTTCCTTTAATAAATTTTGAAAAAAGTATTTTAAGAATTGTCAAATTCACTCCTGACTTTCTATGTATCTTTGTACTCCTCTCTTTAAATTACAACGACTATCAGAATAGGGTACCCAAAAGAACGAGCATATAGGCTAATTGCCATCGGCCGTCTTTAGATGTGCTAAGCCTTTCCGGCTGACAGCTCACAAAAGCACGTTTGGCAGTTAATTGAGTCATCAGCTTAGACAACAGTCGGGGTGACCATATGAAAAAAGATTGTGAATTGCCCAATCATGTGGAAGTGACTGCCAAGACCTTTAAAGTACACACACACCGCCTGGTGGCCAGAACAATGGCCATGGGAATAGAGAAATCTGGCCGGACCCCATCTCCGCCCGCACAGAATCGACAGTCTGTATAAAAATTGAGTGCGATGGAGGGGGGCAGGATACAGCTGCAGGATCATCATTGCAGGCATTTGCCTGTTGTTTACCCAGGGCTCAGGACCCGTTCCCCGTCCTGACCATAGCCTTGATAAGTTTTTAGCAAACAAAGGCGGCTCGTTACAGCAACATGGGCCTTGGGAATCGGGCTGGGTGAACCAAAACAAACCGAAGCAAGGCAAGCCAGAGCCCAAACCGAGCTGAGCTGCGATGTGCATTTAAAATTGCATACACAAAACACGGAAATTCCCACAGCCCTTCTACTGCTGCTGCTGCTTCTGCCCTCCAATGCTTCCATTGCTCTGGAGTCAAAACCACAAAATGTACTCAAACAACATGTCTCAATTTCGTAGTTAAACTTGGCCCAAGCAGCAAGGGCGTGGTCTTGGCCGAATCCACTCGAAATGGTAATTGAAAATGTTATGTGAGGTTTGGTGGGGGTAGCGATATTGCGGTCCATGGAAGCTGTAGGACATAATTGGCTCTGGTTTGGAACCGTTTAAAAGTTATAGACCAGATTGTAACCATCTTATCTTAAGTCAATTACGGTGAATTGCTTTGAATTTTTAAATTAAGCTTAAGCTTGGAAGGGTTTAGTCTTAAATAAATAAGAGCCATTTTTGAAACAGTCAAAGGATGAATATACTTTCCTACTTTTCCTGTTCAAAAGAGTGTGATGACTTTAAGAAAATGTCAGTATAAATTAAAAAAAAATAATACAATTCTCCACATTTTATTGGCCATTCCAGGAACAAGGCTTTTTAACGTTAAGAGTCCCTCAAAAATATTGTCCTAGGATTTAAGAAACCAGCATAAAACCTTAAACGCTTTACTAAATTTATTAAAATTTAGGAGCATCTTTAACTTTCACTTCTGCTAAATGTATACCATCAAATGAAATTAATTTTCAATATTCTATTGCCCCTCCTAAGTGAACCACTTACAAAAGCTAGTCCGTCCGTCGGCTGTGTCCATCAATTACTTAGCCTTATCTGCCGGGGCCATATGGTGTCACCCCAACAACTGGCGGCCAAGGGGGCGCAAAAAATGTAATAACAACGAGATGGTGAAATTTTTACACACAATTTAGACACATTTCCGCACGTAGCCGGGACGAAGCCCATGTGCTGGGAAACAAAAGCCAAAGCAAAGCAAAGAGGAAAAACCGCCACTGCGGAAAACGTCATGAAATGCGACTGAGAGGAAATAATGTTGGTGGGGATGCTGGCATAAAAAAATATATATAAAAAGCATATAGTTATGCGAATTAAAAATGCCCTCGAATAAGGGGATAATCCTCTGAATATACAACGCTTATTATAGATTACATTAGACGTATGCCTTAGTAACTAGTAATTTTTTAATAATTTTAAAAATATTAAAAAATAATTTAAATATTCCCTTTTGAAAGTGTATTAAAATGTTTGCCTTATCCAACATTATGTGTCGCATAATGGGATGGCTTCACTTTAGCCTGAGCCAACTTAAAACAAAGCCACCATTTGGCCCCCCAAAAAATCTGTTAGCGTTTATGTCTATTAAGCTGGAGCAATAAACTTCATAAATTCCGCAAATTAGAATGATTAAATTTCATGTTCGTGTAATTTCTAGCCGGCAGACGTGCCCCCAACTTTGGGTAATCAAATTTTTCACTGCCCGCTTACTGAATTAATGGCAAGTGATTTGGGCCAAAGGCTGGGTCGACACCTTTGATCTCCTGGCTAAACGCAAATACAACAGCCTGTCATCGGGTGGCTTAATCTATCAGTTGAACGATGTTTGTCATTCAATCTGGACAGCGTAATCAGGTTTGACTACCCTTTAGTTATACAAGCAACTACAGTAAATACATTTGTAAGGAAATGTATTGAGATTAAACTCTTTTTAATAAATGTTTTCCTCATGTAAAGTCTGTCATTTTAAGGATTTTATTATTAATTTAAGTTAGTTTTTTTAATTTAAGTAAAGGTTATATAGGTATTTGTTATTCAATTTGAATTAAAACCACACTTAAGGAAATATGTGAATGACATCTTATAAACTCAACACAGTTATTATGGCTCTTATAATCATAACAATACCTACTGTGCGGCTATTGTCGTGTGTTTGGATGCGACACAAATTGGTTATATGATGTCCGGCGTTAATTATTGTCAATTTATTGAATGCTCATTATTGAAATATCACTCATACGCCACCGAGGCATGCTAATAAACGCATTGAAACAAACGCTCGATGTCCGCAGCGAACTTTTAGGTGCCACAACCGCAACGCAGTTGCAACATTTGTGCTGCTTGTGAGTGCTATATATGTATCTACACCAGGCAACAAGATAGTAGTACCGAAATTAATCAATATTTAATAACTATAATCAATAATTATATGTCTTCTTTATATGAAAAATAGATTCGAATAAAGATTCTTCAGGGAACTCTACCCATACTTTTTCATACCAAATTCCATTCGATTTTCTATTGTTTTTATAAATATTTTTCCATTATTTCTATCGCCTCATGTGTAGCGCGTGTCAGGTCCTTGTCTATGTTGCTGCGGGCAGGACCAGAATGACCGCGCAATCACGATGACGATGCCACCTATTTCCAATTACCGATGATGCTGAGTGAGCAGCAGCAGCAGCGATCCAGCGGCCCAGCGACCCGGCCATGATTGATTGCAACAAAACCAGATTTTGGTTACTGTCATTTAAGCGCCGACTAACTTTCGCTCTGGCCGGTCCCGCGTCCTGTCCCGTCCCGAATCGAGAGAACCGCTGTCGTTGCTCTTGACTACGACGTATGTTTAATGCAGGGGATAATTTTAATTGCGCCCCGGCTGCATTTTTAATTAAACGAAAATTAAAAATTGATTGCTTTTTGACGCCATAACTCTCGGGGCGATAATGCTGCGATCCCATCGGCCTGCCTGCTGCTTCAATATCTCTGTAGCACTTTCGCTGTATTTAATATTATAAAATTTAAATCGGGCGAAAAAAGGACCTAGAGAAAAAGTATTACAAGTGCTATATAGGTATATGAAATTTGCATTTGCGTGGCACATGCAATGTGCGGATAAAGTTTGGTTATTTCTGGCTAGTTGTGTATGTTTTTTTTCGAGCAACGCCAGCCGGAAGTAAAAGGTTTTGAGCGGAAGTGCGCAGAGTTGCAACGACATATTGTGTGGCGACTACGTGCAAGTATGTGTGTGTAATTATATATGCAGGACTCTGCTAAATGTTTGAGAGACATGCAAGGCAGCACTTAGTTCTACCAGCTAGTTTGTTTTTTGAACGAGGTACTGTTTTTTAAGACTATTTCCAAAATGTTTATCGATAAGAATGCTATAAGGATTCCTCTCCTTTGCTGATGATGCAAATTCTTCTTTTTATTTTCATTGCAAGATTGATTGCACTTCAATGGCTGATTAAATTAGGCAAATGAAGCATGCAAAAACGGTGATTTACATTAATGTTTTGTCGGTCGTTTGCATTTATTACTTTGTTTTCCCTCTCATCGGATAATTATTAACATTTAAATGCTCCAACTCACCGACTGACCATTTTGGTATTTAATTAATGCAATTTTAATATGCCAAATTAATGAATTTTAATTCGATCCACCGGCAACCGCACGGCAGCATTTAGTGTGGGGGATTTCAATACGAGAACATTGTCAATATGCCAACTGAATGCACTTGATTAATTTGTAAGAATTCTTTAGTCCCGCCGGTCCGATATTAATGGCTTGACAACAACATTATTGAAATATCTGTTTATGTATTTTGCCAATTTGCATAGTCACTTGCGGTACTTAAATAAAGAGTTTGTTTTCGTTGAATAATTATAAATATTTACCAATAATTAAAGCTCGGCCATCAATTTAATATTTGTATTGGGAAATTTCAATATATCGGAAATGTAGGTTTTTATTCGAACTGAAACCATTTTTATAGTCATAACATCGAGAGCACTATCATCCCTGGCACCCAGCAGGGCTAGAAATACTTATAAATTAAATAGCGTTCCACGTTTACACTTGCATCCATTCGTCTGGGGGGAGATTGGGCTAAGTTTCGCACTTCTCGTAAGCAAAAATTCCAGTTACTCGGGTCCCGGGCGGAAGCACTTAAATTGGGCGTAACAAAATGTCTGACACGCCAATTATTTTGCTTTTTATATAGGACAAGCAGACAGACAGTCGGACAGACACTCAGACTCCTCCTGTTCGTTATTTGCTACTGCGTCTCTGGATCCTGCAAAACTGCTCTTGCCTTTAGTGTTCTGCGTGTTAGTTTTTATACGAGTGTATGTGGGGGAGTTGGGTAAGAGGGGTACATTTTCTGCTGCTTGCTTTTTAAGTGGTTTTATTGTTCACTTGTTTGTACTGCTTGTTACAACTTCGTTATTTTATTTTCATTTGTAGCTTTCTTTACATATTGGTTTAAAAGTCAGTGAGCCATGGCCAGCAGCGAGGACGATGAGCTGCACAATTTGCACGATGCCAGAGATAGGTCAACATGTTGAGATGTTGGTTAAGGTTTAACCGAAGCCAACAAATGATGGGTGAGATATTTTAAAGGATAACTTAAGGCGAATGTGTGTATTTAAAAGAAAATGCTAGTAATATTCCATCATAATTTTGTTCTATTTTGAGCAATTACTTATGGCACAAGTAACAGGATATATGTCGATTTATTCACAAACTTTACTTTTCTATTTAAAATATATTTTATTCTACACCGCATATATCTTTCATTTCTTAATTAGCAGTCTGAATATAAAACCAAACAATAAAAGTTTTCAAACTGCTCTGTGTTGTTAATGATATTTTCTGGCCAACTCGGGTCTCTGTTTTGTTTTGTAATATCAACCAGGAATCCAAATGCACGCAGAGTGCAAATTATTTGGGAACTTTTTAGGCGAAAGTTTAAATTTCGTATATGTAATAAAGGGCAGCTTTTTATGGCCATGATTTGCTAATTACATTTTGTTTATTTGGTAATTGGAGTTCAGCCAAAGGGTTCATTAGCAGCGTCCGAAAAACTAAATGCAATTAGACAAATATTTCATTTGCATTTGTCATGGCTCTATCTCCATCCTGAAAGCATTATCATTATTGTTCAACAAGGCAGTTACAATTAGTTTTGGGGACTTAGTTTTATGATTTATGGCGCCTGTGCTGATGTCACACTGAATTCCTTAATAAATTAATTGATATATTGAAAAAGCCATAATTTCCGTTCTGGCAATTGCTAATTTATTAGCAGCCACCTGATTCCGGCCTGGCCAAATTTCTCGAGTGTGTTATTTTGTCTTTAATGCCTGGAGAAGTTTAGTGATTGCGTTGGTTGTTTCAAAGTAAGGCAAGTTTCTTTTGATCCTTGTTAATTTATGTAGAAGCTGTAGGAAGCACAAACATGCTCAATTCATTAAGATCTCACTACCTAAGGGCCAGGGAATTTATGCAACAGCTGAGCCATTCAAAAGGACAAAGTGCCAGGGACAAAAAGTCTTCTGCACTTGGGTTCATTCAGCACTTCTTTCTCCGCTTTTCTTTGCGTAGCTTTTCTTCTGCTTCACTGGATAAATGCGCTTTTCCTGCTCACATGCTGCCTGTTAGTTTACTGCTGACATTTCATTAAGTTTGCCGCTGTTTGCCATTTGATTTCAATCAGGAAATGGAAGAGATTAAGGATGAGCTGGGTGGCTATTGACCCACAAACACAAAGGAGTGTGTATTGATTATCCATACAAAATGTTCTTTTTTATAGAAATAATATAAATTAGACTTTAACTTTCTTCTTCTTTAAATTTTAACCAAAGGCTTCTTCATAAATTAGTGTCACTTAATTGAAGTCACTAATTCGACTTTATTGCTAGCGAGTAAATTACCGCTTTGTCGTTCAGAATTAAAGGCTATGGCTTCGATAGATACACGCAGTTAATCACGGTACTCGTATAACGGGGGACATCCTCTTGATTCTTTGGGTTGCCAGGGGTTATGCGATGCGATGGCACCCGAGAGTCGCTTTCGGCGCTCTAAAAGTAACCATCGACTGGCATTCAATGGGGCGCCTGCGGTCCGAAACGGGCCTAGAGCATCGAGCCTTTTTGCCAGCCAACAATGGAGGGGCAATGGGACCGATAAATAGGAAATTTGCAGCGAATTTCCACGCACGGCTTAATTGTTGGCCATGTTGTTAGGGCTCCGAACTGCCGGGCAGATTAAATCGGCCGAAATGCAAAATACAAAACTACGCTACGGGAACGGCTGGGAAATGCGCTGAAAATGTGACAGGGCCCGCTGCCAAATGAACCCGGGGCTCAACTCACTTCACTGCGATGACCCGGCCAATTGAGCCCTGGCTCTCCGACGATAATTCACAATTTGCAAGTGCAGTTTGGCGTAAATTTTCCAATTTGAACATTTCATTTGCCAAATTCGCGTTTCGGAAAATTTCATGGCCTTTTATATAAGCATTATAAACATTTTGTCATTGTTTTCGAGCTTCAGCTACTTACGTGCAATTCATTAACGCATTTTCATACCGGATATATTTTAATTGTCACTTAAATAGTGATTGGTTTAACGTAGAATTGGGAATACTGTATGATTTTAGTAATGAAATTGATAGTTTTAACGGATTAAGGGATATTTTAAATAACAATAATAAGTTCTTAGGGTCTATTTTCTATTTAGAATATAAGATAAGGCTAATTTTTAAGTTATACAAATTTTAATTAAAAAATCCAGTGAAATAATGTTAAAAAGTAGTTTATTAAATATATTTTACATTGTGTAGGCTCATAATCTATATCTCACAGCTCTTAGAACACAAACAAAGCTCATTCCAACACAGTAGAATGACCCCACTTTACTGCCCGTCCGTAATCGGTGTCATCAACCCCGGAGTTCAATAAACTCAAAAACTTAGATCTCCGGCACGCCGTTCAGAGCTTTACAATGCAAATTCAAAATGCGGAAACCGACAGAAGCTGCCGGGATGATTAAAATATAATTCATATGTCAGGCCAAAGTTGTGGAACATTTCCGGTGTTGTAAAAAATTCCACCGCGCTCCCCCTTACCATCCACAGCCACATCATAATGAACACATACATATTCATAACGCATATAGCACACGCACACACACACCCATTTAAGCTGTGTGTGTGACCCACAGGTGTGTGTGCGTGTCTGCGAAAATATTACGACAGGCCTGTCTTCCTGCATGTGACATAAATCTTGGGCAAATAAATAAAATCCGAAAAAAAGAAAAACGCAGAGGGCGAAATGAAAGATAGAGCGAAGACAGTAAAAGCAAATGAAAACGCACGCGCAGCAGTAAATTTTCCGCAGGGAATATGGTGGGGAAACGTGAGACGGGGGGGCGGTGGTGAGACCTGAGGTGCGAGGGCAGGTGGAACATCATGAACACCTAGACGTGCCGACAATTTTTGCATTTAAATGCGAGCAATTTGCCGGGGCCTGAACTGAAAGTAGAAGCAAATGAACGTCAGCGAAAGCGAATAAAAACTGTTGCCTACTTTCTGGGGCCATCGAGAAGAAAATGGCGTTAAACGGATGTGAATCATGTGCGGAACTCCCGGCCAAAAAATACAACAACAAAAAAATATATATAACGACAAAAAAAGTACAAAACGATGAGCCAAGGCAAAAGTAAAACAGTCGAGTGGCGGAAGCACAAAATGAAAATGATAATAACAATGCGGTGGCAGGCGTCTTCAATTATTGAAAATGGTGCGATTTGCATGGTAAGCGTTTCATTTGACAGCGGAAGTTCATTAGCGCCATCTGGCGTTGGCAATGTAGTAAATGCTGGTGTGTGAGTGTGAGAGTGAGTGTGTGCAGTGTGTGGGTGAATTGCATTGCCCGAGTATCCTGCGACACTTAATTAGAAACCGCAAGTGCTAAAGGAGAAGAAAAAGTGCAAAATTGATTGGGATTGCGGTCAGTTGGTAGGGTTTCCAAGGGCATGATGGCACTTAAGGGCAGTTTGTATGGATAAAAATCGTTAACTTAGTTAAGTTTGAATATAAGATTAATTTAAAAAAAAATTTAAGCAAAAACCCTGATTATGAGTATACCAAAATGCTGTGTAAACCTTAATACATGATAATCAGCGAAGAAAATGGCATGAAACTTTTATATACATAAATATCTTGAATAAATAAATATTAAGAAAAAAATGATGCATACAAAAATCAAACAGTTTCCACGAAAAGATACATACAAATATTTAAATATAATATTTTATTAACGTCTCGAACTGTTTCATTCATATATTTTTTTTTTTTTTTTTTTTTTTCTGAAGTATGGCAATTCTGCAACATTTGCGAAGCGATAAAAGGATTCAATGCTACTTCATTCAACATTAATTACACCGGCGGTTTTTCAAAGTGGATTGGCCAATGGATTCGTCCCTGGCTCTTTGCCGATACTCCATCTCCAAGTTGATTTTATATTTCATTCGGTCTGCGAGCATTTAAATCACCGCCAAGGCCACTTGGATGCGAAAACCCGAATGCTGATGCGAGAATGTGGCTGTGGCAGGCGTTCATCATCCGCGTCATTATCGGGTTTTCCACATTCGGGTCGCCGACGGAAGATCGAGGGCCTGGCGGAAAAAAGAGCCACGTGAAAAATCCCCTCTCGACTGCCAAATGCAGCGGTTGCTTTTGCTTCAATTGAATAATTCGTATGATAAACGAGTGTGTTTGTGAGGACGTGAGGTGTGAGGTGAGAGGTGTGTGTGCATTTTATATGCCCTCAGGCACTTCGATTACGCTTTTTGCAGCAAAGTTTCGACTGGATTTGGGCGACATTGAGTTGGTTTTAATGCCTCTATCAAAATATTTTCCTGCGCATAATTTTTGGGCCATGTCTCATTGCGTTTATTTTTCGGTTTATGTTTTTATGTTGTAAGCGCCACGGGTTGTTTGCGACACCTCAACGATAGTGTTTGTTCCACAAATGTTAGCTTTTTGTAAGAGGCAAGCAACAAAAATTGAATGCAACTAAAAGAATTTATGGAGTTAAGTGAAATGAGTTTTATTTATGGAGTGAATTTTCATGTATTCAATGGTTTATTTAAAAGTTAAATGAGAACGTAGGTATTACTAGGTTCCCTTTAAATAATTTAGACAAATTTTTAAATAAAATATCAGTGGGTGAATAAATAAAATAACAACCTTTAATGGAAGACTTTTATTATTTTATTCATTCACCAACGACTAAACTTAATTCCCTTACAACTAAACCTCTTACCGAAACAACACAAGTTTCCCTAATTATATGGAAAGAACAACCTTTATAATTAGGTATTCCTGCCCACCAATTGAATAGCTCAGCCCAGCACAAGCTGGTTTCATCTCCATTAAGCTCTGACCAAGCGAGCAATCCATAATCCCAGCCAGGTAAGGGCTGGGCATAAAAGGAAATAAAATCGATGGAGCAGCAGCTGGTCTATGGACGAAGCCCGCAGAAAGTTGGCCCTCCATTCATTTTCGAAACAATTACAGAGGAAAATACAGGACTCTTCAATGTTAAGCATCGAGAACAGAGCATTGAGCCCTTGGCCCTTGGTTAGTCCAAAACGGGAAGCGATTCCGTAGGCGGATTACAGCAGAATTCCCTGCAAAAGGTGCTTAAAAGTCCATTCAGTAGCGAGAAACTCCCAAAGCATAACTCCATAACTTCAAGCAGCCGAACAAAAAAATGGAGATTACTTATCCATTTGAATAATTAACCGGGGAGGGCGAAATTAGCTCTGACCAGGCGCAGAAACTTCAAAATAGCAAGTGCCGTCTGTCTTGGGAAACTTTTGCTTTGTAGCATATTGAGAGAGTGCCTTGAATGTTTTCTTTTCTGGCAATTTCAATATTTATCCGACCAGTCGAGATGTCCTTCATCTCGGGCTCGGAATGGCGAAAACTTTGGCCAACTATTAGCCAAAGCGCCAACAAATGGCCAACTTGTAGCTGCCCGGGGCCACTGTCCCGCCTCCCTCTTGCATTACAGAGCCTTTGGAGCAATAGAGCCTCATCCTGGTAAAGAATTACGATGCGTTGCGAAATTTATGATCCATTGAGCAGGCTGCCAGCGGAAGCGGAAATCTCCTGGCCAAAGCCAGGTCGCGCCAGGAGCTGTGTGCGTGTAAACATATTGGCTGCCTCCGAGGATATTTACGGTGCCTCTTCGCCGTGTGTCATTGATGTACGGTCTGTGTGCCGTATGCCGTATGCAAAGGATACGTATCCTTCAGACCGGTAGAGGGGCTTTTCGCCGGTCGGTTTTCCCCCCTTTGGCAGTGGCGTGCCGAATGTGTCGTGTGGCAAAGCATGAAAAATGGCAAATTAACTGAAATTAATGGCGGAACATGAGCAAATTTATTAAAATTGATACGCTTAAGCCGGTGCGGCAACTTTCTAACTTCATTTAAAGGATTTATGCCCGGCCAGAAACAACCTGGCCGCTCCAGCCCAAAGCCGGCGGGGTCCCGTCCAAATACCCAGTAAGCCGAATACAAATATCAATCAAAAGTCAAATCGATAGGACTTAGCCAAGGTCTCAAGGCGACTCCGCCGCTTCTTGTTGATTGACCAGGCCGTAAATCATCGGGCTTAAGTTATCAATATGGGTATTAGGTTGCTGCCTCCCACCTCTGCCCCCTTCTCTGGGCCATAAATTTTTTGTTCAGCCGCTGAAGTTTTCGTTTCAACGCATTTTATTTATTTATGGTTTCAATTTGCTTGTAAGTAATTAAGCCGAGTTTGTCTGGATTAGTGGCGGCCTCTGAAATCGCCCGAGAAGCCTGTCAAAACATTGGACAGACAGCTTAGCCTTCAGTTTGAGTATAATGCCAGTGGCAGATCAATATGAAAGCGGTATATAAATGGGAAAAATATTTATTGCAGGGTGTCAGCTTTAAGAAGTGCCAGTGGTTGTGCGTTCTATATTTTTTACAAAGTTGAAACAACTTTAAAATACTTTAAATATAAAATAATTAATCATAATCATAGACCTCTAATAAACCTCCCAAAAATAATTATATCCTAAATATGACTCTACAAAAATTCTTTAAACAACTCGTTATAAAAATATCCCATTCTCGCGGGGGAAACCCCAACAAAATCCACTTTGTTAATCCAGTCCTGGCTGTCGCCTCAGTTTGCCAACTTCCACGGGGCTTTCGCTGGCCTTACCTTTATAATTTTGGGCTCACTTTTTTGTTTTGGCCAGCCAGGTCGGGTCACTAATGATGACAAATGTACAAGAACAACAACAAAGGCAGAGGCCCAGAGGACGAGGGCCGAGTTCAAAGGTCAGACAGGGTCGCATATGTTGCGACAGCGGCCAGATGGCCGAGCCGCTCATTTCGTCTGCATGCAAATGACTTTATTTGAATTTTAAATGTGTAAATTGTGCCTGTTCGTTCGGCTGACCATCTACCTGACACACTCTGACCCCTCTTTGGATCCCGTCTCCCTCTCTCTCTCTCTGTCTGTTTATGACCTTCCCCTTGGGCCGTTTGTCACTGATAACGGCCAAGAAAAGCGGCCCGGGCAGATGAAAATTGCAGCAGCATCAACGGCACAAAAATTCTGTAATGGAACAATGGCCGCAATGACAACAATGGCGAACGCCCCCCCCATTTCCACGCCCCTCTTCGACCATTTGGCGAAGGAAGATGGAAGTCGGCGGAGGAGCTGAAATAATCATTTCCGTTTTCCGGCCCACGTTCAAGTCTTTTATCTCTCTCAAATTTTCGTTATTGTTATGCGTTTCAAAAAGGTTGCCTTGATACGAACACACACACAGCCGTACAATCGGGCCTTTGAAAAAAAAATGGTAACCCCGCAAAGAGGAAACCGACAAAAAAATGAGAGAAATTGTTGACTCACCTGGTAATTTCCGGCATCGGAATTATCTTGTACACAATGCGTATACTTAATGCATGTAATTTGCTCGACTCGCACCTGTAGTCCCATGTATACTTAATATGTTTCGAATTCCCGCTTTGGTCTGCTCTCAAAGCACTCGCGCTGCCACTGACAGGTTTTTAATTAATTCGAAATGCGGAGCGGAAAACTTCAACTAGTCGCGAGAGGGCATTTTTGGCTAATCGATTTCGCACCACAGAGCCAAGTTCATTAACACGACACACCACACGAAGCATTCAAACACGCATCAAAGGAAAAGAGGGAACTGTTGGCAATAAGAGTAGGGGCTTTGATACCCTAGAAGACGAATAACAAAAAATAACTGCACTCATACAAATATTTTTCTATTTTGTAAAAAAATGGCTATAAAACTAAGAAAATGTTGCTTCCATTAATAAAACGTTTCTAAGAATCAAGGCAACCCACTATAAATACAGTTAAAAAAAAAATATTTTGTTAGAAAATTAGGGTTCTTAAACGAAAATCAGCTCCTAGTATCATTTTACTTTACTCCTAGTAATTATTAAATTTTTCTTAGGTTCATAACCTCTTTCTATCAAAGCCTGTCCTACCCTACCCAAATCCTAGTTGGCCAAACTAACCCAATAAAAGGATGAAGGACGCATAAATTTAGTTACACGTTTCCCTTCGTTACTTTGCATTCTGGCTGATTTTTTATGGCATTTCAATTAAGTTGCATAAATTAAAAGTTAGCGCGGCGGGTCTGATGGAAATTGGTGGGTGCGGTCTATAAATCAAAACAGCCGCTAATTTGATTAGCCAACTTGGCGCATCCATTTTTGGCATTCACTTGGGGCTGCTCCATCAGGTTAATGGGGTCGCAGGTGCAAAAGAAAGTTTCCCCGAGTATATTTGAGTCATTTACATAGGGCGTTAATTTACGACCTCCTGTTTAGTGAGAAGGAGAGTCAATCAGTTTGTTTGAGAATATTAGCATATTCTTTTGATTTCTGTTTGGACTTAATACACTTAATTATTTTTGATTTTTTTCTTGGGCCGTTTTGTTATATATTTTGTTGATTAAGAATGTTTTGGAAAGTTTCACGTATTTTCCCTTCATAACTTCTTGGCGGATGTGGAGAAAAGTAAAACGAAAAGAAATGTTGTATTATCGCCTCTCACGCAATGAAAATGGCAAAGTTTTAGGTAAAATGAAAAGGAAACAGGCAAAAGGAAACAAGACGGCAACTTGACAAGATGCCAAAAACAGCGAGAAAATTCCTGTGGTCTGTGATGCCGGGGGATTGTCTCTCCGATGGTGCGGCGGTGTGGCTTGGCATAAAAAGGTGTGGCAACTGTTGCGGCTTCCGTTGGCCAACGATGGGAGTCTGGGGAGTGAGCGGCGCCCCCGCCTCTGCTTAGATAAACTGTCATGATTTAAATAGCAGAAAAACTTTGTAGTGGCTCTGGCAGTGGAACAAATGCAAAAACTCGTACACGACCATAGAGAGTGGAGAGAGTGAGCTGTGGCAGAGTGAGCGCTTTTCAGCATGGCAACTGTCATCTTGCGTTTGTCATGTCCTCCTGCATTGTGGCATTGAGGACCCATCCCTGTCCTCCGCCACGCCTCCCTGCTGCTTGTTGATTGAATAAACAGGCAAACCCCAAAGTGTGCGTTTCCCTGTATGTGTGTGAATGCCCCTCACTCTTGGCACAGTGTAAACTTTTTGACATGGGAGCGACATGTGTGTGTGTGTGTGTGTGTAGCATGCATGGCAAAGTATAAAAATAATATTTACATGCCGACGAAAATAGTCAAAAAGGCTTTTTGCTCGTTACACACACACGCAGGTCAAGTGGCTGCCAAAGTGAAAAATATTTAAGTTTCAGCAATAAAAAAGCTTTGAAGGAATTGTTGCTGGTTCACTGGATCCCATTTTATATTATTTTGTGAAAAAATAATTCTCCTGAATTAATTCTCACAAGTTAAAGCAACAAATTCTGAACAAATTGACAGATTGAGTCACCTGCTCAATGGATAGTCCAGCCATAATGCATGGTAAGCTTTTTCGGGGAATTAAATATGGTCACGAAAATAATTACATTTTTATTTCGCCCGAACAATTAACCGATACAGTTAATTATTGGTCTTTGCCACTCGGAGAATGGCGGGTAATTAATTTTCAAGCTTCCATCGTAATTAAACAATAAATATGGCAATGCGAAAATGTTGTAAATAAAACAAATGGCAAATTTATAAAACTGTCAGCGTGTAGGGGAGAGCGGCATGGCGGGCACACACATCAACGTCGGACAGTTAAGGATATGTGGGATAAACAGGACAACAAGGCAAGCCCCATATGCGGCCGCCGGATGGAGGCGAGAGCGGAGGAGACGAGTGTGACAGGACGTGGTAGTGCCGTCCTCATTTAAAATTAATTATACGCCGAGTGTTGCCGTAGCTCTGCATCATTCACTTAATCGCTCGTTTACTGGCGCATTGCGGCGATGCCACCAGGACAGAAACAGACAGAGCGAGAGTAGCAATTTGAGCGAGAAAGAAGGATTCTTTTACTATCTAATTAACGTGCTCCGGTTCTTCATTTGCCATTTTTTATGGTCTCTACTAAACAATTAATCATTGTATGATTATTTTAATGCAAATTGTAAGTAAATGGATGTCATTAGGTAACCGAAAAACAAACTATCTATTAAAACTTAAGCTGAAATCCTATCTAGATCAATTGTTTTAATATTTTAACAGGTCTTAGGGAAAGCCTTAAACTTACTTGTATATACTGAAAACTTTCGATAATTTTTCTTTTAAAAATCTTATATTTTCCATACATTTTCATACATATTTTCAATAAAGCTGACACGCCTGAAAGAGCACCATAACATTTTTTTGCAAACTGTCGAAGCATTTAATTGGAATTCTCTTTTTTAGTGAACGTTTTTGGCATTGAATTTCTCTTAATGGCAGACCCGAAATTCAAAACTTCATTCTTTCACACGCAGAAACACAGCAGATATCGAATCTGTTATTTTCTCTTTATTTTTTTGCTCGTTTGCTCGGATTCATTGAGCTCTTTGGTTTTCGCTGCTGCCGAGCGGAGCCCGCAAGGAAATTGAAAGCGTATCGAAAATCCAGCCACGCGGCCAATGCGGCAAACATTGCAAACAAAAGTTTTCCCTCTATAAATGTGTGTGAAAACGAGTGTATGTGCTGGGCAGTGCGTATACTAGTACATGTGTGTCTGTGCGAGGGCGCCATAAAACAGAAATTAGTTGCAATTGGAGTTTGCGCTTTGCTTTTGCGTTTTGGTTTTGTTGCGGTCGGATTGGTCTGACCGTCGTCATGTTGCCTCCAACTGTCCCACTTCCGCTTTTCCACCTCCTCCTGCACTTGGGCACCCTTTGCTTCCGGTTTGGCTTGGCCGAAAGGGCAAACTATCCGAAATATCACATACTAATTTACAGACTTTTTCCCCCAGCTGAAAAATCGTTTTATTCTTCCTTTTTAGCTTTGCGGCAGCTTTCACAAAAAAATAAATAAACCAAAAACAAAACGGAAAACAACAAAAAATCAGGCAGAAATATTGAACATAGATTTTTGCGGGTTTCGGGCTTACACTCGCTTGAATATGAATGCGCAGGAAATGTGAGTTAATAGAACGGAAACGGAAGTGCCAATCCGACGTTCGGTTATGAATTCGATTTGAGTGGCATAATTGCCATAAAACTTATTGATTATTCTAATGCAATTGATACTGCTAAATAGCATCCAGTAATTGGTATGGTTAATATTTAATTTCATAAGCTTCCTATAATTAAACTATAAATTAATTGCGTAAAGTCGAGATAATTCCTCGAATTTCGCAATTATATAAGCCAGTTTGTTATTACAAAGCAATTTTTCTGTATACATCCATTTATTCCAGTTGGGTGGCAAATCAATAAAGCTTTCTATTTACTTCCTATTTATTTTATTTCAGTCAGAAAATGATAAAAAACTATCTATGCCGCATCACAAAACGTATGCTGCTGCACAGGACAATCAATAAAATTCAGCAAATATTTTTTACGCCATTTTAAATTGACACAATCAACAAATCAGAAACGGTGTCCATCAATGCGAGGTTTACAATACGAATAGCAGGAGGGGAAACCTATTCCATTTGCCTCAAATGTGAATAAATCGAATATAACTCGAAAGCGGCTGCCATGCTGCTTCACTAAGTAAAAAAAGTGGCTGTTATTTGTTTTATTATTGACTTTTTTATACATTCCGGATTTTGATTTGTGTGTGTGTGTGTGTGCGAGTCGGAAAACATTTTCCGCACACAGAAGCTAAAAAATTTGGAAGCTTTTGGTTTATTCCGTGCGTGGTTATTTCATATATTTCATACATGCTGGTAATACGCACCTGTGCCCACTTTTCGACCATATTTTATTCATTTATTTTATATAAATTTTATTTTGTTTTATGACTTGACAACTGGCAGGTGGACCAATTAGTTCTGCCGTTTTTTGGCCCAAAATATTTGTGCAATATTTAAATAATTTTCGCATGTCCATAGTTGATTTATGTGCGCAATAATTGCTCCAATTGAATTCTGGGTCATGCAAATATTTGAGGGTTTTCAGTTACACCAAGGTTTGTCAAAGTATTTGCCCATCAATCGTTCATTATATTCATTATATGCAGTTTAAATACCTTTGTGTCTTCCGCAATCACTCTGCTAAATCCTTGTGGCCATAGCATAAATATTATTTATTATTTGGCTGCTTTCTAGTTTAGTTTGCGCTGCCCATAAGCCTGGTTTATTGTTATGTTTAAAAAGGAAAATCATGGTTTCGGTGGTGGTCGCTTATCTTGTTTTGTTATCATTCAATTCCAGGCGGAAATCAGCTTAAAATATTAACAAAAATATATACAGGAAAAAGTGTATATAAATATGGCTATGCTCAATGGCTTGCTTTCAATATGGATGGCAAACAGAGAAACGTTTTATGTAAATAAATAAAAACACGCTTAAGAGCTTAGCGTTTTAGCTACATCCCTAACCAATGCTTTTACCTCCATTTTCCCGCTTTTCCACCCTACGAATTTCGGCACCCCTTTTTCTGTTTTGTGGAAATAAATCAAAAGCTGCTTCTAGGTTTTTGGCAGCACGAAAGTTGATGGCAGGTGAAATTCAATGGGAAATTCAATTGGGGATAAGTTTGCAGTTTATTTTGGCGATACATTTCACTAAAATCAAAATTAAATTTATAAAATATTTCAATAGAATCCTTCAGATATACAATTTTAAAATGGTTTCCTGCTGTGTGTTTGCTCATAATTTATACTCATTAAATAAACAGTTTCCATTTCAATTTATTTACGCGATTTGCAGTTCCAATTGCCCTCCAGCCACACCATTTCAATAATAGAAAGACAAGTGCTGAGCTCTTGAACGCACTTAAGTCACTTGAAAAGGGTGTTTGGCATAGATAAAAATATCTTTTCACTCCTAGATTGCACTATTTAAGAGGACCCACATTAATGAATAAAGCCTTCGCAGCATTTTATGCAACTAATTTAATTTTTGCTGCGGTTTTTTTTCGCCTCTCACTTGGTTTTCCTCTTCACGTTTTCCACTCCACAAATGACGCTCGCTTATGATGTTGATTTAACTCATTTTCCCTGTTGACTTTCATGCGCGTAATTTTTATGTCAACAACCCGCATGATGTGGGTTACACCCTCTGCTAGCTTTTCACGGCTTTTCCACGGCTTTCCACTGCTTTCTACTGCTTTTTGCCAGCTAAGCGGGTTTTAATGAATGGGCCACAAATTGGCTAAAAGCGGCGGCTGTGTCGGCGGCATAACTATTTCAGGCTCCCATCCACCTACACAACTATTGGCTAAGGGCAGAGGTCAAGAGCTTACACACCACTGTCTCTGTTTAATTAGCATAGGAGCCCTTAAAACTTGTAAGATCAAAGTCTTGATTTTCGTAGGCGACACTTTGTTCCGGGCGAGCATGTGTAGAGCAGGTGTCCCCGTTCTCTGCACTCGCATATTAATGAGAAATTTAATTGGATTTAGAGGCAATGAATTTTTAATACCCAGCTACGTAAGTACATCAAAGTAAATAAACAAAGCTCACGCACTGAAGACCTGGGAAATTCGTTAATAATACAAGGAAAATAAAAAGAACAAGTGAAAGAACTAACCCCAGTTTTCCCTTGTTTCAATTAATGGGGAAAACTAATTAAAACTATTGTGTGCCCTAGGGGAACTGGGGGAAACTCAAAACTAATTGTGACTACACTGTATGTATCTGTGAAAAGAAAATACTTCTATCTCTAGTAGGAGGGTGGAGGATATATACAGAAGAGAAAGTCATTAGATAATAATTGAGATGAAATCATCACGCAATAAAATGTATTTAATTACTTAGTTTAAAGTGCCCATCAACCTGTCACATAGTTTATTTTATTTATTGTTAATTGGAGCATGTGAAAATGGGACCATCTGGCGTTTTATTGCTCATTAAAATTCCATTTCAATATCCCCAGCATTGATGGCTTCCCGTAATCTATGCCAAATACTCCAATATTTGTTTCTCCATCAAACTCAACACACTTCACTGGCAGTTCTCAGTAATCAAATTCATCAAAAATGAGGGGAAATTCCCACACTTATTAACTGTTGCTCCTGGTGATAATGCCCCTAGAGCAGGGGCTTTTCTGTTTACAACAAACATATTTATTATGTGCTCATATATATGTACATACGGACGTACGTACGTATATTAGCGAATAATAAGAGACGAGCTCTGGGCTCGTTCGCAATTTGATATTTACAGGAAACGCAATGGAAAATTGTCAAGTGGCACAAAATCAAAGCACGCACAAAATTATAATTATTTTATGCGCGGAAAATGTGATGCATACATAAACAGAAAACCACGATATAAAATGGTAACGTAGCGAGGTGTGGCAGCAGAATTTTTGGTATACTTTTGGTGGAAATTGAATTGTTTATTTATTAAATTTTGTGAGGGGTTTTGTAGATTTTGGAAAGACTTTGATAAATATAAATTGTAATTCGCATTATATTTTACTTATATGTATCTTAAGCTGAAGAATATATATATATATTTCAAAAAGTCCATTAATTATCTCCCATTAATACTCTTGGCAACCCTCGTGGCCCTGATGCGGCTTTAATTTGATGAAAATTACCGGAGTGTGGAGCGTTTCTGTGCGTTTCTCTGCCAAACAGGATACTTATGTGTTCGTGTGTGTGCGGCCCATCTCTACGTACGAACGTACACCCATACAGCTGCCGCAATTATCTATCAAAAGCAATTGTTGTATGATGCCGCTCTCGTGCATCTAGTGCATGTAGGCTTAATTGCTGCCTTTGCTTTTGATATGCAAAATTATGCACAGTTTATCAACGCTGCGATGCGTGCAGCTCTTCTTCCCCCTAACTGCCCGATTTCAGCCCCCCTCTTGTGCACTCTTTTGAGGGGACATTTTCCGTTTTATGGCTCGACCATTTTCCGCTCACACAAATTCAAATATTGTTTTCCATCATTTGAGAAAAACACGACAATGGAAGCGAAACTGAAACTGTCATCGCAAAATGCATTTTGGGCCTCTCTTACATTTTAATTGAAAATTACGCATACGCCAGGCTGGTCGCGGAGAACATTTTGTGCGCTCGCCGATTGTGCATTCGAAATTATTTGTCGTAAATCTGGTTATGGTGATTTTAAATATTCCACTTTGGCAGCAATTGCAACGAGTTAAAAATGTAATTTAATTAGAATTGAATCCACAAAAAGAGGGCTCGCTTACTGAAGCCAGATAATAATACAAAAAACTATACTGAAAAGCCATTTACCTCTCGTTTCTTTAAAAAGTTTCCCAAAATGAATAAAATATATTCCCAAAGACAGAGAATAATCCAGTTTTTCTCCAAGATATCATCATTTATTTCTGACTTGGCTCAACGTTAGTTTTTTTTCTGCAAAATATACCACAGCCTGTTGCTTTTGAAAATACAATTTCGTGTTAAGAAAAACGTTTAATGTGCGGCACATAAAAAAAGGCAGAAGAAAAACTCTTTCTTGATATTTTTCCCCCCTTTTCTGCCTTAAGCTTTCAGCTTGCTTGATTTTGTTTAAAGAAATCGCAGATAAAGTTTTTTCGCAGAGGCTGCTAAGTTTTGCTGGGGGAAAGTGTGGAAGTTTCACTCAATAGTTGAGTGCGGATAAAAAGATTGCTGATAAACATAGGTAAACACGCAAAGCATCGAAAACGGTTTTATATAAACTTGAAGGAAGAATGCTTAAAGCAACCGCGAAGATCATACTTTAAGGCATTTTTCTTCAGAGTTTGCCTTCCCAGAAGCAATGCCACAGAAGGACCACAAGTTTCCATTTGCAGAAGAGCACTATAATAAGGACTAAGACTCCGGGATGCAACAAGTAAGAGAAGTCAGCGAGGGCTATAAAATCGTTACGGAAAATTAAACAACTTATTGGGGTTTCTTACTTCTTTCCCCGAGGCGACTGTTGGCAGCGCTGACTCTGCGCTCCTTAATTTATGCAAATTTCATGCTACGCGTGGCGCGCCCCCCTGGAATCCCCACCCTTCCCCCTGAATTCTTGCCAGGAAAAAAAAAAAACCACCCCAGAACGAATGTATATACGCCCCGCTGGGCGAGTGGGCGCTGTGTGTGACACAATTTTCTGCCACTCAACATGTGGCAGGGATGTAGAAAAGCAAAAGTCACTCTCAGCTGCAACAATGGAGCGCCGAAAGCTGCTCAAGTGCCAAATGTCTTTGGACTTCAAGTTGTGGCTACGGCTGAGACTCCGACTATGGCTCCCTTTTTCGCCCCTCGGTAATTTGTTGCAATTGCAGGATGCTTAAAAAATGTATATTAGTTGAAATTTAATTTTCTGTTTGTTAACTTGACTTCTTTCTTGCTTTATTTTCTGCCAGACCGCACGAATTTTCGCTTCTCGGCAGCTACTCTTTGTTTGTGCGGTGAAAGTTTCGCAAGTGGAAATTATGCAAAATACGTTGGGAGCTGCAAAATATTATTACGCATACGCCAGGTGGGTGCTGCTCGCACGTTGCATGTGCCAGCTGAAAGTTTCCCCTGCGTCTGCAGCTGCAACTACGACTGCGGCTTTGGCAGTGCAATAACTTCAATTAAATTTCGTTGCACATTTTTCATGTAACGGATGGCCCGGGGCTGAAAGGGTTCTCGGGTAACGGTCTCGATGTGGATCTAGGAACCAACTTTGGCTCATAACTCAATTTTTTATATGTCTTTGGCCCAAAGCGAGTACGGATGCGGATCGAGAGCGTGTCTTCATTAGCAGCAAAGTTGATGAGAATGGATAAAACATTTTTTTACTATAGAAAATATGTAAAAAGGTGCTAAAATAAAATTGTTGCAAAAGTAAGTTGTAGCTTTTTTATTCAAGGAATCTTTATTGGCTACAGATGAATATTATGCAAAGAAACATATCAAAATATTTTTTAAATTTAATTATAATATTTAAAATCTATTTTACACTCCCAAGATTCAGCATTATGTTCTGGTTTTTAGGAAGTTTCATAAGGCATAGCATTAAGTACTTTTTTTCGTTCAAATTTACTCATTAAAAATCTTATTAATCACCTGGCTTAGAGTAACTTAATGTTTGGGATACTCTTTCCAAATCAGTGATTACCTGGCCCATAAGTCAAAGGCGTTTATTAGCTCTCGCCTCGTTTATGACCCTTAAGCTAACGACTTTATTAATGCACCAACATTTTTCACACGGACAATTGAACAATTTCGAAAAAGTCCCTGCGGATTATTTGGGATTCCTTCAAGTCCGTTAATTGTTAAATGCAAACAAGAGACTGTTGTCTTGTTTAATATATGGGCTTCAGTATAATGACTTTTTTTTTGGTAGAAGCCAAGCTTTGTTCGCATAGATGAAGATTTTGAGATTGTGAGATATCAAGTTAAGTGCTTAAATTTTGCTTTATAACATTTTAATGGCCCGCCGTGCCCGGTCCCAGGCTGTAAAATGTCATAAAATTTTCAACAAGTCCTTTAACTTTTCTTCGGGGGCTCTGGATGTGCCTAAGTGCATTGAGTTCAATTTGGAAACTGCTTCGTCGGCGATAAGCGCCAAAGCACTTAAAATGCTTTATTTCCACTTCAGCTACAAAGCAATTTTATTAGCTTTAGAAAATTACAACAAAGTCGGCCCTCCGCCCTCTGCATCGTCAGCAGCTGCAGCGCAGAATGACAAAATTATGATGACTTTTTAATTAAGCAACGCGAGCAGAGACAAACAGCAACAACAACAAATGGGAGTGGCAACAAAAAATTGTCGCCAAGTGAAAGAGCTAAAAATTTCTGACGAAATGAATGAGATGAACTGCTGCACAGAGAACGAAATTTCTAAAAAAAAAAGAAGAAAATCAGAGATATTAATAACGTATTCCAATATAACTCTTAGTAAAACTCCTGAATTTAATGTTCTTTATATCCTTTTCCTAAAAATCTTTTAAGAATTATAAAAATAAATCCCAGGTAAATGTAGTCTCCCCCTTTATTTCCAGTGCTAATGGGGACTGGCTTGTGGGTTTAAAAGGATGATAATGAAAGTGTGAGCCCCAGACAGCTGCCATTTGGCTACTTTGCTGTGGCCGGGCCCATTGTTTTGTCAGTGCCACGTGATGCGAAAATTCACAAACAACGGCCAACCGAGCTGGTCAAGAGCAGAGCCAACAACAGTGGCACAAGCAGAAGTATCAGCAGCAGTAGCACCACCACCAGTGGCCCATTGAGATCCAGATTCCGCCCGGATTTAGTCCGGATTTCGTCCGGCAAACAACAAGCGGGCAGCTGAAGAAAATGCAGATGCACTCGAATGTCTGGGGACAGCAACGCGCCAGATAATGCCCGCCCTAGCCGCCGCCCGTCCTTGTCATTGTCCTGTAAAATAACTCTATAATCCCCAGTCTCATTGCTCAGCTCGAACAACAATCATTGCCAGCTGTAAGTAGTTGCACAAACGCCGCCTCCTCGCCATCTATATAAAGTCAAACAATGAACATTCATTTGATGTTGGCTTTTGTCGTCCCGAAATGAAGAAAACTTCAAGGCTGACTTGTGTTTTTTTATATTTTTTGCCAAATCATTTCGGCCATTTTAAGGCAATTTGGCAGAGTAATAATTTCAGTAATATTTCAAGCAAGAAAGATACAAATTTCAGGGAAATTTTGCAGAACTTTGCCTTGAGCAGTTAATGAAAGAGCATATCAAAGCGAGAAATTAGGGCAAGTTGTTGCTAAAGTGGGAAAAAAAACAATTTATGCTTTTGCTGTGGAAATATTTGATTTCATTTAATTGCTTGTTGAACTAAATTCTAAAAGTAGAAGAGAACTACTTAAAAATTAAAAATAAACTTTATTTCTTAAAATTCTATTCAGAAACGTGTTATTAAACGCTTTCCATATGTAATTCTTATAGAGCCTCTTATTAAATGAACCTGCATTAATATTTTAAGCCAGCAAAAGTTTTTCTTTCCCTTTTTTTGTGTTTAATGCGGACTTTGGAAAAAACCCTCGGGTGCGAGGAAACTGCCAAGCGGAGCAAAAGTTTTTCGCAAGTTGCCTTCGAACCATTCTCAGTTCCAGCTCCTATCCTGAGGCCTCTGCCTCTGCCATGCCTCTGCCATGTGGCCAAAAAGCGCTGCGAAGCGGAAATGTCAATGCAACGGCACTTGCACTTCCGCTGCCTACTTTCGTGCGTTGCCATAGCCAACTTTGCCTGACTGCCTCTGCCTTCTGCCTGCCTTTGCCACTGTTACTGCCTTTCTGCCTTTCTGCCTGCCTTCCTGCCGATCCTGATGCGGATTCGTATTCGGATTGGGAATCTGTGTCTCCATTGTTCCAGAGCAGTCGACCTGCTGACGTTAGCACAAAATGGAAACAAATGGAGGCCCGAGGGCTCAGCTCATCCTCATCGTTGTCGCCCCCAGAACTCCTGCCCATCTGTCTGCTTAGCAAATTTTCGATGATGATAAATGTGACTCCTCGGGGTGGTGGGAAAAACCCTATATTGATAACTTTAAAAGCCCGGCTTTTGTCTTAGACTCCGCACCCTGTACCCCCCCGCTTTCGATACAGTTTAAAATTGTCAACTTGGCTTTTTCACGCATCATCAATTGGCGTTTATTTAGTGTCCATTTGGGAGAGGGTGGATCTGGTCCACATAGTTTTCTTAGCGCCCTCGGGCAGCTGTCTTTTGTTTGTAGGCCATAAATTCAGCTCGACCAACTGCATAAATTATGGGCAAGGGTGCGTGCGGGGTACTTTATTTTATCACCATCTAGGTCCCTTTCTTCCTGTTCTCCAACTCCTCCAGCTGCTCCGCCTGCAGCTGGCAAACGACGTTGTCCTTAAGCTGCTTGTGCAATTGCCGCATACTTAAGGTAATCTCGGCGAGCGCTGCGCTTACTTCAAATGGCCATTCATCAGACTCGTTGAATGCAAACGGCAAATAAATGGCAACTGTCGCAACTTCCCGCCCATCTCCTCCAGCATCCTGCCGCACGCTGCTCCTTCGCCCCAAACAATGGGTGACCGGCCAACAATTGTCATAGAAAACTGTCGACGCAACGCGGTGGCTGGTAGTCAGGGTCGAAAGGTCGGCGGGGCCCTGTAATCGTAATTGTATGTAGTTGGCCACTTAGCGCTCTTTTGCCTTAATGCCACTTTTCTTCAGATTTACACAAATGCCATTGTTGTGCCTTTGTGCCGCCGTCTGAAATGTTTTCGAAAACTATTTCCATCTAATATGAAATTGTTGTCAACACGCGATGGAGGTGAAAGGATAAGGAATGTTAATTTAAAAATAAATTGAATGAATGAACCACCACTAGATTATATCTTATCTATCTGTATTAAAGATTATATTAAAGATAGAAAATATATTCCATACAGAGTAGGCTTTGCGGAAAATGTAAAGCAAGTAGCATTTAATTCTTCCTGATTTCATATATTAATATTTATGCAAGTCTTTTTAAAGGCTTTCTTTTTTAATAAAAGTTATTTAACAAATGACTAGGCATTGTTTGTTTTCACATCCCAATTCTGGTCTCGCAGGCCACAATCTTCATTTTTCCCACGCGCAAAATCTCACGTTTCTCACGTCCATCGCGCTCGTAGAAGACAACGTCCTTGAATACCAGGATCCAGACCTTGTCGCAGAATCTGTAGACATCTAACTTGTCGCCCTTGAAGGTCAAATGGGGCTTGTCGTTGTGGCGCAGGAGCCGGTTAACGCTGCGATCGAACTGATCCAGCACATCCTCGGCTAGGTTTGGGTTCAAGTCCCCAAACTGAATCAGGTAGTCCAGGGTCTCCTGCAGAGTCTCGCCCACGGTGGTGCCGCGGTACATTTTGTAAGCCATCTTGATATTGGATTGGATTATACATAAATAATATGTATGTTTTGTATTAAATTTAGACTTACTTTGGATAGAATCACAGCTTGAGCAGAACCAGTCAAAGGCGAAAGCAAAATCCAAATGAAAGAAAATTTCTAGTGAAATTCTGAATGTCATTCAGCCATAGAGAGGAGAATCCTTACGGGCTGTAATCGATATATCAACGATGTGCAGTTATCGATATAAAACAACTTTAGTCCATAAAAAAGGGTTGTCAATTATCTAGGAAAGGGAAAATATTGATTAAATAATAAATACTAGTTTATTGACATCCAAAAATTTCAAAATATTACACGAATCCCCTTTAAATATAAATAAAATCTAAATCTAAATCTTAAAAATATCCCCTGAAATAAACTAAAATTTAAATTCCTCCTTTACATGCCAAACTTGGCCATATTTAAATTTTACCACCCGAGCCAAGGATCCCTCCCCGGCCAGACAAAAGGTTGCCTTAGCCAAATAACCTTGCAACTTTGTGGCAAGTATGGCATATGTGTCTGCCAAGAAAGCGACTCGGGCCAGACTCCGGGCATTAAGCCAGCGGAGCAAACAAGTTTAATCACTCTTTGATGGCCATAATTCAAATTAGGCAACCGACAAATAGGCCGGGGCAATGGCTCAATGGCTGCCTTTAAGCGGCCTTTAAGTTGACCAGCATTTGGGTCGCCAATTTCGAGGGGAAATACAAAATGGCTGGAGAGGGAGGGTAACTAAGAGACAATGGGAGCGCGTCTGGCGGAAAACGGAAGCGAGCAATGGCGAACTGCGGCCTAATGTACAGCGGGCACAGTGGGTGTGGGCACAGTGGGCATTGCGTTCTGGGTGGGTGGCTAAATGGCCTTTCCATTGGGCCTGGCCCCGAACGGAAGCTTTCAATTTCAAGCTGCAATGGAGAGAGAGAGAGCAAGTCGCAGGCAAGTGGTCCGGGATCAGGGCGACCAAGAGCAAGAGCCAGAGCAAGAGGACTATGAGAAGGAGGAGGAGGAGGTGGAGGAGGAGGACGACGACAAGGACGCCGAGTCTCGGACTGCAGCTCAAAGCAGAAAAAGTAATTTATTTCGTATTGCGGTTTTTAACCACATTTTCCACTTTGTACAACAGCAACGACAGCCGAAAACTGCAGCTACCATCTTCATTCCTATCTCCATGGCTATATAAATTTTCCCCAATCGCCATCTCGCTCCCGCGCCGGAGCTTTGTGTGCGCCTGTGTTCCACTTTCTGCTCGATAAAAAGGGCTCAAATGCGGTTCCGTTTTTCTTTTGCCGCTCGTCGCCTCCTTTTCGGCACATTCCCAGGCATTTTCCTTTTAGCTCCGCACAAAATTTCACCGTTCAAATTGCATTTGACCCGGCCAAAAAATGAGGAAAAAAATGTAAAGGAAAAGAAAAGTGTAGGCAACAGAGAGGGAGGGAGAGACAGAGAAGAAAAGTGGCTAAGAGGAAAAGAAGTATTTTCTATTTCTGGTTTTTTGTTGGCCACTTTTTTGCACCTTGCCACGCAAATTGCATTACCATGAAGTTATGAGCGACAAGTGTGCGAATGTGAATCTCTGGGAGGAGATACAGAGCAGAGTGCTCCAGTGCTAAGCGAGATATATGCACTTTTCCGGGCCTTATTTGGTATGCGTTGCAAGGCCGCCGACAAGTTGTTTATTGTGCTGTTCAACCATAAATGATGCCAACTTTTTCCCCGAGGCCAACTCTGTCATTGCCAGTTCTTTGTGAGCCAGAAGATGCTGAATAATAGTGTCAAAGGGGTTTTATACAGTTGCCAGAAGTATTAAAAACGCTCAAATTGGCTTCTAAAAAAGTTATAATGCAATAAAAAAACAAATTCTTGTGGCTTCATAATACGACAATATGAAAAGTTGGCAATTTTAAAATGAAACTCTTTGGGACAAAAATTTAAAAATTCACCAGGCAGGCAATTTCTTAATCCTCGTTTTCCATCCCATCGAGGTCTTATATCCTGAACAAGAAAGACCCAATCAATTGCGGGTTCAATTGTGGACAGAGCCGAGAACAAAACAAAGGAAAACAAGGCAACGAAAAAAAGAAACCGAAATTATTCCCACGATAATTACATTTGGCCATGTAGGAGACAACAAAGAAGCGAACGGAAACAAATGAAGAAAACATTGCAGCAAGAAAATAAACAGCAAACGGCAGAGGAAAATCAAACAAGGCTAGGGAAAGCCGGCACAGCTGGAAAATGAAAGGGGCGGCGAAAGGGGGGAACCCCCATTGATTACGGTGTGAGTGAGCTCGAGGAGCTTTCGCTTTGGTTGAGTGGAGCTTTTGCCATCGAGCCGTTTAATGTGCAGTTAGCAGCAAAGTGGGGCGCAGCGACTTGCAACTTAAGCGCCATCAAAATCGCAGCGCCCACTGCCACCCCCTTGAAGAGCACAGAGAAAAAATTTGGTAAAATTACGGGGGATTTTATTAAAAATATTAATGAATTTATATCAAAAGGCACTTAAAAACTTCTCAGAATATTGCATTGTTTAAATTAATTGGCTTAGTTTTTTTCTAAATTTCCATTATCTTTATATTCAGATTACATTAGCAATTGATTTTAACCCACATTAGTTGAATCCATATCCATATCTGAATATTAATGGGAATTTTAATAAATACTGTAACGAACTTAGAAATTTATTAATAAGTTTCCAGTAAAATTCCAGAATTAAGCATTTTTAAAATGACTTACGATAGTTTTTGCAGGATTCCCTTGATCTTATTGTGCTCTATAATTTACCATATTAAAATAAAAAACTTTCTTAATTAGTTACGCTATTAATTAAAGAAACAATAATTCTTTCTGTGTGTTTATAAAGTCGGTTATTTAGAGGAAGGCGTGGGGTGGTACAGCAAATTCAATTGCCACTGACACGGATGCTGCCAAAACAAGGCTGAGATGAGATGAGATGGGTTGGCTGGCGATGGCTGGAATGGGTTTGGCTTTGGTTTGGGGGGCTGATCGATTTCACGCTTCAAACAGACCGCCAGACGTGCTCCGAGGCTCTGGCAGCCTTTGTTGCTTTCCTGCCACCTGACCTGGCTCTTGGCCTTGGCCAAAAGTCGAACATGAAACGCTCGAGTGCATTAAGTCCACGTCCTCTAATGCACACTCGACTCCATCGACACTGCCTTACTTTGTCCTCGGTACTTACTTTGTTGCTTGATGAGTAACACCTTTTTGGTGTAAGGAAGCTGGGCCATTAGGCTAGAAAAAATGAGTAGCATCAAACAAAAAAGAGTAAGTTGTCATTATAAATTTAAACCTTCAAAAGATTTGTTACTTTTCCTTAAACTTATCACAGACTTTCAGAAGTCATTTCTCAATCCCTTCTTCGCAGAAAAAAACTAATCATGATATGTGTGTAAAGCCCTGGAATGATAATAAAAATACAATACAATGAAAGAGACTTAAGGTTTATTCTAAAAGGAAAACCATGTTACCTGCTTTGCATTACAACCTTTGTTTATGAAAGCCGAGAACATTTCTCTTTCTCCTCTCATACCTTAGGCTTTCGATTCTTGTTATAAAATAAAGCACAAATCAATGCTATAAACCCTACCCAAAACTTGGTCCAACGCCAGGCCGTGTAATCTAAATTAAGTAAATGCAAATTTGAATTTGGCTTATCGGGTGAGATTTCCCCTTAGTCAAAACCATAGCGAAAATCCGTATGCAAACTTGGAAAGGGAAATTCCAACACAAAACCTAAACAGAAACAGAAACAAAGGAGACCAGATGCACGCGGGAGGGCCACAGCCGAGTCAAAAATGTGCTCTCTCTCAAATATTTGCATATTAATGCAGGCATATTGCGTATACGTACGGGTGTACTGGCTTGTGTGTATTATGTTACGTGTTGGTGTGAACTGCTGACCCCTTTCGCCTGGGCCGCCTTTGCCGCCGTTGTTGTTGCTGTTGCTGTGGAGCTGTTCATCCTCGTGGCACTCGTGCAGACAGTTCAAACATTTACATACAAAAGTAAAAAGCAAAATAAAAATAAAGAGCGACGACCGAAAGGGATAAAGCGAGGCAACGCATCTGCATTAGGGATGTGAGGAGAGTCACGACTCGTGACAGGCTCGCACCTCCGATAATTCGCACGTTAAGTGTGGAAGAGCCCGAGTAAGATTTCTCAAATTTCACTTAAATTGCTTTGCTGAGGCTGGAATTGGGTCAGTCGGCGACAGGACATTCGTCGGCAGGACCTTCTTCAGTTACTAATTTGCATGAGACGTGACTTTCTGGCGTTTGCCTCGATCAAATCACAGACTTACGGCCATCTCCAGTGCGAATCCTTCGGCGTTCGTGTGTATGTGGCGTGTCCCTTTTGGCATATCCTTTTGTAAATTGTTACATTTTCGCACGTGTGAATGTTGTTTTCTTTTTTTTTTTTCCTTTGCCCCGAGTTGGACCTCTGCCTAATGCGAGTGTGTGTGTGTCTGAGCCGGCGAGCGAGTGTAAATTGAGGAGCTTTGCCTCCGTGTGTGTGAGCTCACCTTTTTCCATTTTTCCATTTTTGCATCTCCAAGTGTGAGTGTGTGTGGCACGTTGGCCATTAGGACACTGGCCCGAAAATGTATTTTCATGTGTTTTAATGGACTTTTCGGGTTAAGTCGGATATCATTTTCCTTTTTGCGAAAGCCGAAATGGAACTCATCTTAATTGGTTAGGCCTTTGGAATGGAATTAGAGAGGGATTAGCTGAAAATAAAATCGTGTGGCCAGTGTCGAGTAAGAATCTGGCAAATCTTTAAAGATAAATTTAGCATAGATGCTGAAACTGGACCCCATAATCTACACAATTTGGGTTTTATAAATTGCAAATGCAAAGTAGGTCAGTCTCCCTTCCTGGCCCACAGAATTTATTACTCATACGCAGTGTGGAACTGGCCCACAAATTATATTTAAACAAAGTTTTCAGAGTTAAAGTAATAAGTATAATTTCCAGTTATACAATAAAACCAAAAGGAACCAAGTTTCTTCGGTGTCTTCCTGATTTAAACCTATTTCAGCTTAGCTCTCTGTAGTCTAGATTTATGATCATTGGAAGGGTGATTCCTGGGCAACACCTTCCCCCATTGTTCTTCCCATGAATAAAACATTGCGACTTGCATTCGATTCCCAAATTTTAATATTCCTCTGCCTAAGGAAATATTTAGAAATCGGGTTGGAAGACAATATTCGAATTTCCATAATACAGAACGTAGACTCCACACAAAGAACGGGGTATTGGCAGATATGCAAAACTATGTGCAGATTCCCCAGACGGAAAATGCTTGCCTATGCAAATGCTAGGGTCGAGCGGCCCAAACAAATCAAGCAACCTGAGCCAGGATCCAATCCCAGGACGAACTTTAATGGCGAACCTCGGCGGGGAGGGGCGGAGATGAAAGCCAACGCAGTAAACAATTGGAACCATAGTTCATTCTACTCCTTTTCCCCCAGGTAAAGGGTTTGAATTGAAATCGAGTGGGGGATACCAGTTCAAAAAAAAAAAAAAAACGTAATAATAAAATCGAAAGAACAAAGGACTATGGGGCTGGAGTGCCATCGTAAAAGTAAACTAATTAAAATGTAATGAATTCGAAAAGTTCTTCGGCATTTGGGGCTATAATTCACCATTAATGCAGCCAACAGAACTCACTTGCAGTTGTGGCCGGGCCGACTGCCTGCTTTTTGCTGGATTTACGACCGCAATAAAAGCCATGGAAATAATCCTAAATTCGAGTGATAAAAACATGCGAGTCGTCGTCGGCCAGTCGAATGCCATAATGTTGTGCTAAAATTTTAAACAGCCAGCGCATTTATTTATGCCAGCTAATGTGCAATTTTATATCCTGCTGGGCGTGTCTCGGCCTCAAAAACAATCGACTGTCAACGCCCAATGGGCCCATAAATTCTAAATAAAATTTCAATATCCCATAACATTATTTTTAGGCAATCAATTGCCGAGCGTTTTGTCAGGCCATGCATGTGACACATTACCGATTGTCGGGATAATTTACATCGCATATGCATTTTACTTACTTTTAAATTGAAAATTACAGATCTCTGTAGTGGATATAAGTAATTTTATATTTAAGAAACTGATGATTACGATGTAATTTACCCTTGAATGCCTGTCAAATTATTCACCTAACATCAGCGTGTTTGTTGTCTTAGATCTAATGTTGCCTCACATTAAATATTTGCCACACTTCAGTTCGGGTTCGAACCTCTTGCTTGGCCTGGTTAACATCACTTGTACAAGTGTCAAGTGCTGTGTTCGACAATACTAATATAATTATGTGCTTCTGGCTTGGATAGTGTAAGTACCTTGCTTGATATATCATTAAAAACTATAAAGCCAGTGTTAAATTGATAATTATTGGATGGGAATGTGAATACCTTGTGGCTTATATAGCCGATGATAAATGTGCGAACACACACATGCCAAAATAATGCCCTGTGGTCGAGAACTTTTCTCGTTTGCGGCAGCCATATTATAAATAATTAATTTAGCCGTGCAGCCCAAGCGCCTCGAGCCACTCGTGATAATTATTTGCCAGCTTACAGGCAAAGTGTAAACACAACGTCAACACACCGATAAGCCTTCGCCCACACAGCCCAATATAAATGGGTTATCTGTGTGGCAAATGGTTGAATATTTAAGCCAGAAATGTTTACCGAAATTCAGATCAAATTAAATTTGCGAGCGGTATTACAGTATGATTGAGAGATAGTCGATGTACTACAAATGCTTGAAATGGTTTGAAAATTTTAGAGTTTATAATGTTAATAACTTGCTTAATTTATAGGTGTTTGCAATTTGTATGTAATTTTCCCGACTTTATATTTTAATTAGTATTACCAGGCCATTGTTTTGTTATTTAGCAAACAAAATTAAGTCTGTATTAGTTTAAATTCTGTATTTACTTTCCTATAGAAGTATCTTACATCATTTCTTGATTAATAAATATTTTCTTTATTAAATTTCTTATTAATTTTTATACAATATACATTTTTGCCGAGCTTACATAAAAATTGATTACCTTACGATTCAGCAAATTTTCTTGCTCTTTTTAATCCGATAAATATTTGTCTACATTTTATTTTGTGTGACTTTTTAATGCCAAACTTTGTAAGGACTTTTCCATTTCGTATTGCACATTTTGCCAAATTTTGTGAGAAAGTAAAACTCATTGCCAGCTGCGAAAGTGCAGTTTCCTTTTGCCTGCCAGTTCATCTGATTCAATATTTTTCTCCTAGTTTCCTGCTGGTTTTTGCTGCAAACACTTTTTAATCAATTTCGAGCTTGATAAATATTTTCTTGGACAATTGCAATGTTGTTGCTGGAGGCCACTGCAACACTTGAATTCCTTCATTTTGCCATTTTTTTTTTTTGTCCACTTCTTTCTTGGCCCACACTTTTTGGCCTTCGGGTTTGGGTTTTTTTCCCAGCTCTCCGGCCTCACCACAACATCCAGCTAATCCAGACGATCCAAGTGAGCTGGCACTTTCCGAGTGCCGCAGCCTCTTTGGCATCCACTTCCACTGCCAGTGCCACTTCCCCAGCCGCATCCCGGCTCCATTTTCCCTTCTATTTGGTCCCCGTCCTCCCACGCACATAGTCACGAAAGATGACAGTTAGTATGGCAAAACGTATATCACAATCGCTGGAGGAAAAGAAGGAGGAGATGGCGGACATATTCCCTATGACACTGCCTCTGCGAGGCACAAAAAGCGCAAGTAGCCAAGCGAAGGAATAAAAAATTCAACCCACTGCACAGAATGTGATAAACTATGACAGTGTTCTTCTCGGGTTCATTGGATCATTGCTGGGGCTGGCTGAAGGTGGCAGAGGGGAAACAAAGGTTTTTTGGAGGCATCACAGATAGGGTAGATGAAGACAATTGCCGTGAATTTGTCACGCTGCCCCTTTGCTCTGACGAGGCTTTAAGATTTGCTGGAACTGAGAATCTATTTATTTCCTGAATTTCCCTAACTAAGACCCTTATCTTTCTGTTCTCAATCCCCCTTAGTAGTGGCCAGATTCCAAGCATATTTCGCATTTCTCAGGGATGAGGCAGGTGCTAAGCTCTACTGAGTCCTCTGTATAAAATACTCCCCGGAATCATCATCATCCTGGGAGTCTGTTGCATTTCGTGATTGCAAGATTAGAAATTCAGGGGAGGGGAAAGGACAACAATTGCACTGTTGCACTGTCGCTCAAAGGATCCCCGAACTCCCGCCCAGTTGGTCATGGGATACCCCAACTAAGCGGTTTCTAATTTGCCATTGCCTGCTCTCAGGCATTCAAGCAAATTGTAATACAATTAGCGTCATTTACATGGCATTTCGCAACGCAGCTTTGTCTCTGTGTGTGTGTGTGTGTGTGTGAAAGCAGCTTAGACCACAAACCTTGTCGCACTGGGGAATCCACCTATGCACACACACAGACAGAGAGACGTATCAGCCCAGCTTTTCCCCCAATGGAATATCCGTCTGTACTCCGCCCCGGCATTTTCTCCGCCCCAATGCGTCGTGGCGCTTAAATCAGCTGTCAGCTTATTAAATAATTATTTTCTAAGAGGAAAGTGTTAAGCTTCGATAATCAATGCTAGAACGGATTTGGATAATTTGCCACACAAAGGGGAAACTAGAGGGGATTTCTAATAAGATTGTGTTGAGTTTTTCTAAACAGCCACTGAATAAATTAAATAATCCTTGAAATATCGCAAAACACTCTCCAAAATAATTAAGGACCCAAATTCCCATAGGATTCCCGAGAACTTAACTCCCATCACTTTGGCTTCAAGTGCTTACTGGACATAAAAAATAGATGCACTTACGTCCCCTGACCACAGCATGTACATATAGTGAGGCACGGGCAGCTGCAGCCTGCAGGATGCCAACTCATTGCGGTGCGGTGGCTGACGAGAAGTCCTCGGTTGCTGTTAATCCTTCATTCTCACATGGCATTGGGGCACATCTGGAGCGGGGAAGCCTTAAAGCGACCAAACTGCAGCCTGTCACACAAAGGCAATGCAGATGCTCCGAAAAAAATACGGAGAAAATCTCTCCATGTGCCAGAGAGTGTGGAGATAAACAAAAACCGAATTAGTCGTGAAAAGCAGAGTGGCAAAACATTTATTTTTCCTTTTTTCCAGCTGCTGTGTTCTTGCCTTGCTCTTGGCCAAAAAGCCACAAAACCTCAACGGCTTTCAGGCTCGGACAGCTGCTGTTCACTTTCCTTCTCTCCTCGCTAACTGACGTTACTTTCCAGTCAAATTGAGGGCTTCGTAAATGGAGATAAAAAGAGGGAGGAAAAAAGAAAACATTTAATTTAATTACAAAGTGGGAAGAATTATGCGCAGAGAAGGAAATTTCTCTCTTGCTTAGCTAATAAGCTGTGTTAACTTGCTCCTGCTGGGCGGCAGGCGGTCCAATCAAAATCACGTCAAATGCCGAAACTCCCGCCAAGCTTCCACTTGTGTTTATGCAAATCGCTGCAAACTAATTTAAGGTTGGCATGACAGCCGCAAATTAATTCAAATTGAATGATCACCATAAAGCAAACAGTTTTCAGCACGCACGGACAATGCTGCATGGACCACGGACCGCAATCCAAATGGTAGTCTAATATATGCCGCAATATATATTCCATAATATATTCAATTGTGTGCCACTACTGGCCACTGTCCGCTGGCCACTGGCTTTTGCAGATGGAGTCCCAGTTCCGCAGGCAGGGCCATCGGGCCATCGGGCTCAGTGGGTCAGGTGAGGTCACGTAAACAAGGGGACCGCAGCTCGGCAGTGGCATAAATAATAAACATCATTCAAAAATTCAGCGAGGTATTCTATTTTATGGCATTCGCCTGAATGCACTTACTGTGCGGGCTTTAAGTGGTTTTATTGCCAGTGCAAAATGGAGATAAAAAATGAAAGTTGTTGGGAAATATAGAGTAAAATAGATTTACTACCAAAAGGGTTACTATTATCGTCCTTATGATGCGAATTTCATATTATTTCTTAAGTTTATATTTCAAGATATTTTATAAAATTCTCTCAATAATATTCAATCTTTCACAAATATTTTCCCCAAGTTTATTGAAGTTTTCCCCTCTCTATCGCAAAACATTCCCATATTCTGCTTTCCCTTCAGGCGACAAATTATTCCCTTTGCAGACATACCTTATCAATCCTTCGCCTGACATCGCCTGCCCTTCGAAGGACTCTTCACTAGACATTATTGATTTCTGCCAAACGAACAGTGCTTGATGTGTCAAAATCGACTTAACTGTTGCTGCTGCTGCTGCTGCCCAGCTGTTCCGCCTCCATTCAGGCCATTGATGGACGTCGACAGACATCTTCCAGGAAGCATTTGTCAGCACACTGCCTGCCTGTGTGTCAGAGGTCCTGTTTCTGCTTCTGTTTGGCGTCCTGTTTCTGTTTCTGTCCTGGCCAGCAATTTGTGTCACGCACAACTCAGCGGCATGAGCTGCGACCAAATCCGACTCCGAGACATATATGTACCTATCTCTACGGCAGCTGGACGACGATAATCAGTCAAGCTATTGAGCCTCCGTGACTTTCGGCGCTCCGTATAGAGAGGCAGACTTCCAGGCGGCTCCCGTTCGCCAGTCACGTAGCCGAAAGTCTCAATTTTTTGTTTGATTTATTTACCTGCCGCTGGCCAGCTCGGCAACTGTTAACTGTCAACTCCGGGACAGCCATTATCCAGACGCCATGATGATGATGCTTGCTGGTGGTGACGATGATGATGATGTCGCCATGTGTGGGAGCGTTTGAGTCGGGATTTGGCCGCCGACGCGTAGGCAGCTGCGTCCATGTTGCGGACTTGTTTTTGTGCCGTTCGCTGGCACTCGCCACGCATGCCAAAAATATCTAAGCGCCCCAGGCCTCCCATCAGGGGAACAGTGATGGGAAAGGTACAGGGTTTTGGTAACTGGAAAAGGTACAGCAAGGTTATAGCTAAAATTAATTCAAAAAGGTCAACTTGTTGTCTAAAAGGTTTAATTTTTAAAACATTAAATTATGTTAAAGATTGTCATAATCGTAGCTCTTGTTTATTTGATTTATTAATATAAAAGAATTGGTATTAATTTATAGGGAAATATTAAGGAGAAATTTTATATTTTATTATTAAAAATTCTTTTTTAAAACACCCACTCAGGTAAATAAGTACTCTCACATACCTCTACTCATGTGCCATTGGATCAGTGGGCGTCGACGGCTGACTGATTTTTTGTACTGTCCAGTGTCTTGGTTATCCCGTGACATGCATGTGGGTTTTGTGGCTTTGCGTACCACACGGCGAATGCGTGTCGTCTATTTGTTATGCTCTTTTAGGGCGCAAATTCAATTTGTGTCCTAACCTCACTTGCCACAGATGTTTGTTTATTCAGCTCCCTGCGCCCCGAACAAACACCAGGTTCGTGCTCTGAAGGATCGATTCAGCGTTCGGCGGTTGATATGGGGACTGGACATGCATTTTTAAAGAGTCTGGAGACGCAGTTTACCGCAGGGATCATTTTCCGTATGGCCGCAACCTTTTAAGTGAATTAAAAGGAATTGGAAAGTACGCTACCCTTACGGATTTTACGAGTTTGCTGCCTTGTTGAGGAATTTATTTTATTAATTGGCACGTGCCGCCTGCATAATGCGCCTGTAAATTAAGTATACGCCATGTGTTGCCACGGGCAACTTCGGACAGCTTCGCCTTCGCCTTGGCGGAGCGCAGTGTCCGAGCTCCTAGGGCCATTTGCATGATGGGAAACAGCTGGCTCCGAGCGCTGATTGCAGCAACAAATTGCAAAGTTATTAAGTTTATTAAAAACCCCCACAAATACGAACACACAGCGCCGCACACAATGGCAACAAAGACATCATCGGCACAACGTAAATTCCGTTTTGTTGGGCGCTTAACTTTTGCTTCGGCTTTGGCTGCTCTGCAGCAATTCTGCATAATTTACTCGGAGCATTTTGCAAACAATGCATCGCTGCCCCTTCTTTCGGCATCAGAACTTGATTCAGTTCGTCGTCGGCAAGTTGCAAGTTTTTCGCTGATGCTCGTTAATGTTTGGCCAGCATCCGACCCACTCCTCCCATCTCGCCCTCTGGACATCAGTCGCTTTCATTACCAACTAAAACAACGGCAAACAGAAACAACAGCAGAAGGAGCAACAGCAACACCAGCATCCTTTGGGCGTCCTTAGCTCGTTGGCGTTCTCGTTGTCACTTGCGACTGTTGCGAGGCACTTGCGGGGGCCAGATTGCCCAGTTTTGACCAGGAGCGTAGTTTGAACTGTTTTAGAGAGGGGCTTGTCTTAGTTTTAATAATTTATTGCAGTCAAAGTTTATTTTAAAATATTTTTAAGCCAAAACAAATCCCACAAACAGTTGCTATTTCTTTTTTAACAATTTATTTTTCAAAAGATAAACCAAATCTTCTAAAAATCGCTCGAAGTATATATAATTTATTTTATATTCAGCATTAATTAATTTTAAAATCTTGATTTCTAACCAAAATATAGTTGTTTTTTTTCACTTTCGATCCCCCTTAATACGCTCATGTCCTGTTTGCCTCGTTATGACTTTTGCCAATTTGTTGCTGCTGCTGCTGCCTTGCAATTTTCAGCAGTCAGCCAGCACCTCCTCCCTCGCCTTGCCTTTGTCTCAGTTATATTCTCATTTAAAATGTCTTCAAGTTTTTTGGTCAAAAACTTTTCCCTGATGTTTGCTTTAAATTATTTTTAATGACTTGCCATTTTCGCCAATTTGTTGCGCTTTGTTGCCTGACATAATTGCCAGTGCAATCGATGCCTCAAAATGTTGACAAGTTTCTGCATTCACAATGGGGTTAACTGCATTCCTTAATGCATTCTTAAACTGTCGGGATAACAAATGAACCGACACTGAACACTGCAGCAGTCTAAAAGATGATTTCTTGGCATCGCGTAAATATGCAGGCGGCAGGGCTGGCTTCCTTTTCAATTTGTACAATCCTGTTGCAAATTACGAAGGACGAAGGAGGAAGGATAGAGGACTAAGGCTGGCTGGATGGCGGAAAAAGAGGAAAGATGAAGCCACGGTCTCTTAGAGTTTGCCAGGTAAATTTCTGCTCACATTTTCTACATTAGTCAGCATTAAAAATTTATTTGCTTTGAGTAGATTACACGCACCCACCGCAACACTATGGCGCTGCTGGGGGGCCGGCGGATTTCCTTGGGCGATGGGACAACAAGAAGTAACGGCTTCTAAAGTTTCCCCATCATTTTTTTTATATTCTACCATATTCCAAGCTAACCGCACGGCATAAGATAGAGATGTAAGGAATATGAGGAGAGCGGGGTAGGGAAGGGCGATGGCGAAGGCGAAAGGGTGGAGAAAAATGCACGCTCCTGGGGCTGGTTTAACTGCCGGGGGCTGGCAAAACAAATGAGCTGACGGCAAATTAAGTGCAGCTGCCAGTTTCACTTTGCCGCGGCAACTACTTTAAAAGAAACTTAAACTGCGCTTTAAGTTTCCGTTCAAAAGACGCCGCCGAGATCAGGAATCCCTCTACTTGCCTCTAATGATGTCCGGCCGAGCATAACGAGTGCAGCGAAACTTCCATTTTTATAATTTAATTGCTCTCTATTTCAGTTTGCTTCAGTTATGGATT
>JAEIII010038932.1:0-11619 GCA_018905755.1 Drosophila ohnishii | reverse complement strand
TTCGAGTTCGAGTTCGAGTTGGTGTGTGTGTACATTTTGAGTATGGATTCTAACATTTACGTATACAATCGATCGGATATTATTATTATTATTATTATTATTATTGTGTTTAATATTTAGTATTCAGTATTTAATATGCATTATTATCGTTCGTTTAAGATGGATATACAGTTACGACTTCGATATCAAGGACTATATAGACAATTACGATAATGTAACACAATAATAAACACCAATCACTGATCCACTTCAAGGGCTAATACAAATGCAAAACGAGGCTAGGATGATATGGCATACAGAAAAGAGACAAAACTTAAGAGCAATACGCAATACGCATGTTGAATTTCGGTTAATGCCAATCATCAGCTCTGATCTGACTTCACACTCGACCTGCAAATTACACGTAACCAATTCGTTTCTAGAGGAACCAAAAGTTTAATCAAAAACTAAACCAAAATCAAGTCGAAAATCAAACACGATTAAGCCGCGTTTTTCCCAAAGAACTCAGGAAAGAGTGGAACAGAAGAGAGAACGTGCAAATCAAACGATAATATAGGATAGGAGAGCTAAAGAATTTAGGTTCAAGATCAAGATCAGGATGGTACGAGTACGATATAGAGAGAGTAGAAAGTAGCAGAGAAGAGTAAGTTGATAATTTTGGCGTTCAAATTCAGGATGTAGTAGTAGTATGGAAACTCACAACAAGATAGCAGAGTACGCACATGATATAGTAGTAGATACACTCAGAACAGTATTTTAAGTACGAAACAATTGATTTTGGTATGTGGTACGGTATACGGTACGGTTCTCAAATACGATACGAGTATCTGCAAAATGCCAATTCAAAGAAAAACCAAAAAACGTAATGTCGAAAGTAACTGGCGCAAATCAAAACGCAAATCGATGGGCTCAACGTAAACGTAATGAAAACTAATGTTATATATAATACGCAATATGTCATTATCGACTTCCTGGGGCGAGGCTGAAACGATATATCTTACGTCTTACGTCGGATTCTGTTTTTTTGGGTTTCACGTACTGGAACTACGTAGACACACACGTACGTCTAAGGTCAAAATAAATAGGAAAACCAAACTGAAACTGAAAGGCAACGAACACAAAATGAGTTTGCTCGAGAACTAAAACATATACACTGGTTGTTGTTGTTTTTCGTATACTTTTTTTCATATATGCAATATGAGTATTTTAGTTAAATTTTCTTGTTGATTTTTGATTTTTGCTTTTCTTTGTCAAATTGTTGTGTAGCTGTGTTGCTATTGCTGTGGCTGTTACTGTGTTCTTGTGGCGGATGTTTGATCGATTAAATGTTTTGAAATTGGGCTGGGTAACTGATTGATTGATTGATTGATTGATTGATTGATGGCCTGAATAGTTGAAATGTACAAATGTGGTGTTGTTGTTGTCGCTGTTATTGTCGAGCAGCCAGAGCATCGTTGGCGTTCCCACAGGGCGTATGAGTAATATATGTGTTTTGGCGACAATGATTATTGTGATTGGTTGGGTTCTTTTTGGTGGCCATGTTCTTGGTGGCTTTGTGTGAATGGCTCGTGTTAGGCTTGGTGGGTGAGAGTGTGTCTCTCTAGTGTTTAGAATCAAAATCAAATTTCCAGCTACTCCTCCACACTGGGAATAAAAACGTTTGGCATGAATGGAAGCGCAAACAAAAAGTAAAGTCTATCAATTTTTCAGGGTTGACTGCTTTTGGGCAGAAATTTCATTTTGATTTGGTGTTTATTTTGGTAACATAAATACTCGGTTGTTGGTTAGTTTTATTTTTAGATTTTAGGTTTGTTGATCTTTGGGATTATGGCTTAAAAATTATGATTGTTTTTCTTTTATTATTTTTGTGGTAAGTAGTCTTATTTGTAGTTGTTGGTTGGTTTGTAGTATTTTTATATATCTTTTGGTTTAATCAGTTTGTTTGATTAATTGTTTTGATTGGTTGAAAGAAAATTTGGTTTGTCTCACCTTCGCCCTTTTTCATTTTTTAATGTGCCCCCATATTTGGCTCTTGTTCCAATCAAGTCTATAATCTCAGGTATACAACTTGCAAAAATCGCCTGTTTACAGTATGAAAGATAATGATGACAGTGAAGTATTTTTGTTCTATTTTTCGTTTTGGATTGTTGTAGTTGTTGTTAAACTTAAATAAAAAGCATTACACAAATTTCGTATGACACACAAAGAGAGTAACAGAGAGGGAAATAGATAGAGAGAAAGAGAGTAGGAATCGCACGAGGGATCAACGAGAGGGACACACTGATGGGGAGCAGAGAAACCGAGATGGGGGACAAACAGACTCGAAGAAGGACCCTTAGAAGCACTATATGATGAAGGCATCGGATCGGTATCCTGCTGACGACACTCTTGTGTTTGCTGTGGCTTCCAGGACGCTCTATAATTATGCATGTCTATTCGGAATCACCTTGGACCGTTGTCAAACAAGGAAAACACAAAATAAATGTAACAGTAAATGAGATCAAATAAAACGGAAGAGGTATGTAACATATTGTCTTATTATCTTCATAAATCGATAAACCGCTTTAACAGTTTGCAGCTAAGTTCTTATGGCTCTAATGGTTTCTTGGGGTTACGTGTTGTGTGGTTAAATAACGAGTTAACACATACAGATATCAACGAATTCAAACTATACGGTGTGTGGAGAAACTTAACCCTAGTACAGTGGTGGTAGTTCGGTGCCAAGTACACACGCACACACAGCGACCGGAAGTCGGCTAGCGACTTCCGCTTCTCTCATTTTATCAGTGCCTCAAATCTACGCTACCAAAATCATCGATGGTGTGTGTGTGCTCGTTCATCTAGGAAACTAAACTAAACCGCATGTGTTATGTTTGTGTTTCGGGGCGGGATATGGTTCGGTTCGGTTTCGGTTCGGTACGGGATAGAGTAACGAGTAACGAGTAACGAGTACAAATAATGTGAAGACATGATGCTGATACTGAATACGATATTACGGGATACTGCAACTCTTTACTGATCACAAGTATACAAATATCAAGGCTCCTCTAAGTGATGATCATCGTAAAAAACATATTTCAGCGCCCAATGGCGCCGGTTTCGTACTGCTTTCGTTTCGTATTTATATTTTGTAATTTTTAGTTTTAGTTTTTTAGTAGATTTTTTTTCTATGCGTGGCTGCGGCATACAAAGTGGGTGCAAGCAAATTAACGACTTTGAAATAGAGATGATTAGTTTGATTAGGTAAGGGGTAAAGTGTGGAATTAGTTTCGTATTGGTATGGTAAGTAATTACAAGTAAATTCGATATAGTATGTTGGATAAATTGAAATTGCAAAAATCGTAACTACTGCAACTTTATTTATGTATGTATCGCATATAGAAACAATTTGAAAACAAACAAGATGAAAAATAGTATCCGGAAATCAAGCCTCTATATGGGGGAAACCAAAGCAGCAACTGGGTGTAAGTGTGTATTTTTTTATTTTTCAAACGAAAAATCAAGAAAATGTGGAAAATGTACAAACGAACAAACAAACAACTCAACGGTAATGCATTTCGGTAACTCAGGAAGAGAAGCCATTAAAGGAATATTCGAACAAGTTCATACATATATGTAGATTGGTTCAGCGCTAGTTTCGGAGCTTCAACAGTTCGAACTCAAAAAATCAATGACGCAGCTGAAGTTGCATAAAAACACGCAAATAGTGGCTCTGGTCTAGGTACGGTAATAATCAAAAATCAAACGGAAACGGAAACGGAAACAAAAGACGAACTCAACTCAAAAATTACACATTTCAAATACAGCGGCGAGTCTCTAGCTCTTTGCAACTTTCTCGTTCTCGATCGACAGACCTGGGCTGAGGAGGGGAACACCTTCTTCAAATACTTCTGTAAATTGTCTTCTCCAAAATATATATACATATAGATTGTGTCGGGTGGTGATCGTTTTATTGAGAGTGAATAGCTTGTCGACTTCGAAATGTGCATGCTTCAACGAATGAGTAAACCCCTCGAGAGAGGCGGGGTTCCGGTTATAAAGTAGTTGGTCTCCGTTAAAAAGTTTTAGTTAAGATTAGTAAGTGGGCCCAGAGATTCCAAAAAGTGTAGTACACATCCTCGGGAACCGCAAATGAACTGGTAAGCAAATAAAAAACATCGCATCTCTGTTCGTTTCTCTTACTAAAAATGTTTGAAGCAAGTAATGGTTTCAATTTATTTATTTTTCTATCTAAAAACAAGCCTAGTGAATCGCACGCATAAATGAAGCAATATAGTTTGTAGACAATGAGTGTAGAGTGTGTGTGAAAGTAACGACAACGAGAATTACAGAAGGATTTGACAAGTAAATTACATTATAACAATATATAATCTCCTCTGCGGAATTATTTTTTAAACGTTCGTTTTGTGTAATTCTTGCAGTGACTCTTTTATGTGTTTCCCTTTTGATTTTTGTTGATTTACTAAATACAGACACATGCCGCCAAGAAACCAATGCCTTCAAGTCCTAATTATTTTCCATTTAAGTTTTTTTGTTTTCCTTTAGCTTAGCTTTTTATGAAAATAATAAAACAAAGTAAAATATTTGATTAATTTGTTCATTAACCCTGATTTTCGACAGAGTTTGGCATTATTTTTATGCAATTCCAGGTGACGCCGAAAAAATGTTCAAGATTAAAGGGTGAAAAATAATAAAAATGAAATAGGAAATCAAAATAAAACTTAAGCTGTTCGTTGACTGAAGTTTAGTAAAGAAAATTTAGGTAATACAAAGAGAATTCAAGATTCTTCGATTGCTGCGATTGCGGTGTTGTATTTTTTTTTTTTGTTTTGGTATTTGTTTGCTTTTATAATCATTATCTTGTTTATCTTGATAGTTGTTGTGTTGTATATATAGGTTTTGATCTTATATATTTCTCTCTTAGCGGTACAGCCAGCAACGTGTTCGTGTACCTTTTTCTAGGATCCTTGCTATATGTTCCACCATATTTGCTTCTTTGGGCAGCCAGTTCAGTGATTTCTGGTATCCAACTAGCGAAAACGGCCTAAATTCAACAACACACATACACATTTAGATTGATTGAGAGGTGCCAAAGAGGGTTCAGTACGTTTGTTTCAGTATTTCTGTATTGTTTTCTTTTGTTAAATATTATTTTTTCTGTTGCTGAGCTCACAAAGTAAGGCTTTGCTGTGTGTTTGTTTCGGGTGTGTGTGTGTATTATTTTTGAAAAGAAATGGACAAAATTATTATGCGTACAATTGTTGAAGAACAAAATCAACGACGACGTTGACAATTCGCTGACGACGAAGAACAGTGCAGAGTGGAGACCGCTCAACCCGTCATAGAACTCACACTCGCCATCAGTCACTCGCTCGCAAAGCACTCGCTCACACCGCACTCGCTCCTTATTTACACGGACGCTCACTCGACGCTCACACGGCACTCGCTTCTCGCTCACTCACTCGTCCACACAGATACTTTACGGCTAGTTGTACATTACTTTACACAATCGCTTTGCCAATATGTAGTTCGCATTATGTCAACGGCATCTATTTACTGTACTCTTACTTGATACATCTAATAATTTACATTTGTAGTTTACAATACACGACAGTGCTGGGGCCTAGACAGAGACAGGTTTACGTAGTAAGATCGGCGTTAGACTCGTCTGGAAGTCACAGTGCGCTAAATTTTAGTATTACGCTATGAAGAATACCGTACTTTGTACAATCCTATGTTGTTTTGGGGGGTAAGTTAGACTTGCTGATTCTTCGGAAAAGGGTGATGAAAAGCACATCTTCGGTCTCCGCCGAATTTCCAAGGCACTTCCCCATACGTCTCTCCTCTTAAATCATAAAAGTAGACCTGGGGAATAGCCTTATGTCTTATTAATGTATTTATAAATGGATCAGCGAGACTCTGACAAATGTGTTTTGAATTTAATAGGAATAAAAAGGGAGTTATGAATCGAAAAATACATATTGCAAATATGTGGCTGAAGATTGCTCTTTTAAAAAAGTACAAAATATTATAATGACTTTGGATAAATTAATTATATATTACTTTTAATTCAATGCGTGACCGATGCTATATTTTGAAGGACTTGTGTGTTTGTAAATTATTTTTTTTTTAAGTGGGGCTCGGGGGCTCTATAAATCTGTGTGGGATGTGTTACAACAATGCGCCTAAATAGTTTGCACAAATGCTTTAAGATATCGAAATAAATATATATGAACCTTGAAACTATTGCAAATTGATAAACGCATATCTGGTATCATAACTCTGGTGTTAATACGAAACGTTTAAAGCATGGCAAAGTATAAAGAGTTAAACGATAATAATATCTTGAGTCCGAACGTGTATTCTGGATCCAAAATTCAAAAGTAAAATGAACGAAAAAAATATGAACTCACGCTTGCCTACTAAGTTATTTATATGATAGACATGGCCAAGTTCAATAAAAGTGTTTAACGAAACGAAATAAATCAGGGAGAACAACGCAAATACATCGGGAAATAAACAACTTAAACTGGAGGAACCTAAGTGAATGGGACATTAAAATGTTTAATGACTGGAACAAATAGATCAGTGTGTGTTCGAATCTTCTGACAACAAAATAAACAAAAGGAATATAAGACTTGGGAAATAAACAAAGTACAAATCGTGGTGATAAAATTGTACTTTACTTTTATTACTTTCTTGATGAATTATCAAATGTTGTCATATCTGTTTTGGTTTTGGTTTTCTTTTTTTTTTCAAATACTTATTTATCAAGGAACAAAATAGTTAAAAAACGGACGACTTAAGAGTCGGCTGAACTACTTTTTGATGCGGGTAAGTCAACTGTATATATGCGAGTCATAGAGATACAATGAAATTAGGGAAACAAAGTGAAAGGGTAACAGACTAGTTATCGACTTTTAATTTAATATTTCAATTCATCTAATTGGAGCTTCGGATTGCCCCACAGGGGTCCAAGATACTAGTACACTAGGAATATATGTGTTCTTTACAAAGGTTTTCTTTTGTGGTCCAAGTAAAACCTAGCTTTCTTTGGGATCTGCGATATCCTCGACAGATTTTTTGGTTCCTCACTGACTGACTATGCTCGTTGGTATTTTATATATGTTTCATAAGTTATACTTTTAGGTTTATTTCAATTTATAACTTTTTGTGGATTATCTTTAAGAATGTAGCTTGGTGTTTTTCACATCAAATGCGATTATGTATATCTATTTATTTTTTGTTTTTTGTTTATTATGGTTTTGTATAGACTACCTCTTTCCGTGTTCTCTTTTCAGTTCACCGCCATACTTATTGCCACTACCGACGAGTTCAATTATCTCCGGTATACTGCTGGCAAACATTGCCTAAAATATTCCATCATACACGAGAGATTAACACAAAAATCAATTCAGCAAAAATATATGTACGGGCTTAGAGAGATATAAGTTGGTGGTTGTGTCTTAGGCTTAGTCTAGTTGTTAGCATTATGTATCGAAAAAAAAAAATCACTCTTAAATGGGTACGAAGTCGGGCCGGGACATTCACACCCAAAAAGGATAGCTAAACCTAAAGCGTTTCCGGTTCGGTCCTTTGGTTTGGTTACATAAATATATGCGGCAGCCAGCATTAAAGCATGCAGAACATTAACTCTGGATATAACAAGTACGAATAGTAGTATATGTGGTAAGGCTCTCCTGGTCTACACCGAAACATTTCCCTGCTCGGGGCCCTGACTTTCTTGGCTGTGTGGGTGTTGCGGGTATTTCTGGTGTTCGGTGTTCTACAAATCTTCCATTACAAAAACCAAAGCAAATCGAAAGTTTCAACTGAAAAGTGAAGTAAGGTAACTGCATGCATAAGTATCGAGATTATCGGATGGGCTGCGTGAACGGATGATTTGGGGGCCGCAGACTGCTGCCTTCCCCCCTGTGTATATATAGGTAGTATTGTATCTGGCGGATATCGCAGGGATATGCCTCCGTAGATTTGAATGCGTGTTTGTGTGTAGGTAAAGGTAAAGAAAACGCGTTAAGCTTGGGTGATGAGTTAAGCTAACGAAACTTTTTGGAGGAGGATTAACGCAAATACGAAACGCGGCCGCAAGGCCTCAAATAAAGTAGTTCCATAATTCAAAACTTGTGCAGCGGTATTAAGTCGTTCTATGTATTTACATAAACGTGGCATGTACATAGTAGAAATGCAATTAACAAATGTATTTTGAGTATTAAGTCTATTGTTACGTAACGGAGAGAGAGGTCAAGGGGCAAAGGGGTCAACGCATCTATAATGTTACGTCTAAGAGAGTTCGAATTCAGTATCGAGTATTGAGTATTCTATCGGCTAGTACATGGATACTGGTACTGGTATCGCTCTGGCTACTCAACTATTATTCTGAGCACTTGTACTGTACTGTTTTGTTACTGGTACTGGTACTGGTACTGGTACTGGTACTGGTCTAGTAAGTAGATTAGGCGGCAAGGCAACCAAAACTTAAATCATTCACACACTTTTCAGCACTTCAGCACTTGCAACCCCGCTGTGGCTTGGCCTAAACTCAATGGGCATCGAGGCGGACAGAGATGGAGAGAGAGAAAACATTGGCTACATCTGTATAATATATATATTGTAGTATTTAATACTTGGTTAAAACTAAAAGAAGGCTAAGACTTATGTGTATTTCTTTTTTTTCGGGTTTACTTTGTTTAGTTGTAATTTTTTTAAGGGGGCGTTGCGTTGCGAACTTACCAAGCCGACGAGCAGAAAGAACACGAGAAATGTTCTTCCCAGGACAGTCTCACAGTAAACGTCACCATATCCTACCGTTGACATGGTCACAATTAGGAAATAGACACAGGTCCAATACGATAAACGATGAGCATTATTAAAATCCAGCGGATCGCCAGAGTTCTCCAGCTAAATTTTAAGTAAATGCAAATGCAATTTTATCAGTCGCCTCAGCGATCGGTTCATCTATTTGGACACTCCATAAACACATCCTGGCACATATAGTATATGATTCCACATATATATATGTACAGTTATAGTGTGGGGCATCGGGCGTGCCCACAGGCGGTCTCTGTGCCAGAATGCAACGCGGCGTATGCGTAATATTGTTGAAACTGGCTCTCTAGCACGCGTTGCAACCATGTCACAGAGGCACTCACCCAAGCAGGCACAACCGATCCCTATTAGTATATGTGTGTGTTTCTACATACCAGATGTATAATGCCCGCTGCTGTTAACCACACGGATATAAAAATTGATACTAGTTGAGCCAAGCGTATGGAGCTCGATGTTTTTAGTACGTTTAAATATTGTAAAATATCTGGAACAGTCATGAGACGTAGCGCTCGAAGAAATCGAAGACCTGTTCACGATAATACACACTGTATGTAATATAAGGCACACACGTCGATGTCTAATGTAGAGTAAGGCACATTGCATGCATACAAATCGATCAGGACTCTTGGTTCTCAGCGTGTGTCTGTGTGTGTGAAGCAATATAATTGTGTTTACGGGAAAGGGAAAGGAGTCTTAGGTATCTGATTGCATTCCAATCACAATTGATCAACACCGATTTGTATGCATATAATTGGATAGTTTGGAATTTCATGGTATTAGGATTTAATTTAATAGGGATTTGTTTCGCTTACCGATCCATGTTCGATCTAAATATATTGATACGAAGGACGGGGGTATTGTAAAATAATCTACAAAACTGTACATTTCTAACATAAACCAAAGCTTATCGGACGCCGCTATGAACTGTAAGGAGATTGTCAGATTGAAAGAACGAAAGGAAAAACGAAAGATTGCTTTAAGAATTTTCTCGTGTAAACCATAAATCATCGCTCCAACCAATTGATTCAAATAATTCGTTAAATCAACTCAGTGTGTGCGTCTGTCTGTCTGGCAGTGTGCAACTTACTCGTATAAAAAAGTAAACCATAAAAAATATATTGAATGCGAGATCGATCTGTTGAGTAATGTTATTACTCCACTTTTGGCATCTTTCGACTTCTTCGCTAGATGCATCAACAAAGTATATAATGAGGGATGCGATGCTGAGTATAAATACGAGTACGACCTGGAAAATAAATAGAAAGATGTATTATTTATTTATATTTTTTTTGTAATCCTTAAAAGTCGTGAAATTATAAATGCAATGAGAGGAGAATAAATGTATAAATTTAGGATAATGCAATGAGCGGTTAATAAATTAAATATCAAAATATATTCAAACAAATATTCTAAATAATTATACCTGGAAAAACATTATTGTTTATTTTTATGTACCAAATTTCTATTCCAAAAACAGTTTAATAAGTTAACCTTATGCATAAAAGTCAACTAATTTTAATTTTGTATTTTTGCAAAATCCAGCTTTTACATTTTTTTGATTTCCTCCCATTTAAAATTCATGAAATATATTTCCAAAATGTAGCAGCAGTTCTTATGTTTAAAGGCCACGTGAAGTTCATTTCATAACTCATAAATTCATTGGCTGTTATGAAATGAACCCATGAACAATATACACAAGAGCCACCCAATCGGAGCAGCTGCTACAATTCAATTCCATAAATCACGGCCTTGTCAGATGACAACCACATTCGAACGCTCCATTGAACTCGCAGCCCACCTCACCCCACCCCACCCACTCCCGAAAAGAGAAAGCCAAATAAATTGGAAAAAGGAAAAGGAAAGGCCGCCAGCCTCAGAAAGGATAATCGGAAATTGTGCCTGCGACACAGAGAGAGAGAAAGAGGAAACCGCAGTAATGTGCATTTTTAATTGCACACTTTGGCAGAGACCACGGACCCCGGACTCGAACTCGAACTCCGACCCGCACCCGGTCTCTGGCCACGGATCATTTGCCTCATCCGGACGGAAAACGCGCACGGCTGCTGGGCAATTAGTCGGGGCGCCCCGTTGATAAATCTGCGGCAGTCATGAAAGTTTTACAAGGTAATTTTGGATGCGACCGACTGGGCATTGAAATGCACTTGCGGAGGGCCAGGATCCTGGGTGGGGAGCTGCTTAAATGTCAGGGCTGCTTGCCAACAAACAACAGTTTCATGGCGGCCAATCGAGGTAGTTCAACTTCAGCCGGCTGCACTTTACCGGTGGTTATATACAGTTGTGGTTGAAATTTTAGAACTTATATGTACATAAAACAAGCCAGAAAGATGACTTCGGGAAGCCTTGCAGCTCGCAACTGGATTAAAGATCGGAATTTACAATCTATCATAAATATAAAATTGATTATCAAATATTAAATATTTTAATAAAAATAATTTAGGACTGACTTATATAAGATTACCCTGAAAGGGTATAAAAATACTAATTTAATTTATTTATAAATTACATTATATTTCTTTAGCCTTGACTTGATGTATTTAAAAAGCGAATACTTGATAATTTTACATAATTTTAACCGATAAAACACCCATATTTAAAATTTCGGATTCCCCTACTTATTTCTATTATTTTGCACCCAGCTGTATGCAAATATGTATCTGGTTATATATACTTAATGCCAATGTAATTGCAGTAGCTGATGTGCTATCGTTTCGTAATTACTTGGATAATCGAAAGCGAAGAGCCCGAGAGGAG
>JAEIII010038920.1:0-12650 GCA_018905755.1 Drosophila ohnishii | reverse complement strand
AAAATAATAATCATAATCATAATTGGTAGTTCAAGGCAATGACAAGTTTATTTTTCCGTAAATATTATTAACATTTCCCATAGACTTGGCTTATTTCTACCCATAAACGTCATGGGTATATTGTGCTGTCAGTCTTTCTAAAATTAAACAATGGACTTTTTTTTAATGTGATTTTATTTAAATAGAAAAAGTGCGACGACGTCATCAATATGGCAAATTAACTATGCACTTTGAACCCATCTGCCTGGTGCCTGGTGCCTGGTGTGTATCGCAAACTTTTACTCGACGACGTCAATAAGATTCGAGCTTTTATTGGCTGCTCCCCCGTGGGTCTTGCTCTGCTCTGGGTCTACGTTTTCAATTTTCGAGGCTGTGAATGCGATCCAAATGGGACTGGGAATGGGGTAGGGGTAGGGGAATGGGTACCCCAAACTAGGGGGGGGGGGACTTGGAGGTGGAAGCGACGCAGACCTCCCATTCTCAGTGTGAGAACGGCTTTCCAGTGGCGCACATCGTCGCACATCGCACATAGCTCATCACGCGGCCCGCTTACCGATCGTTATTTCTCGTGGTTTTTGTTGTTGCTACCCCTTTTTGTGCGCGTTATCGTTGCCTATCGAAAGGATATCGATTCACAAAGGAATATGCCACACAAATCGGAATAAATCGCAAAGCGCGCATTGAACCGGCTTTAAGTTTAAGCCTTAATGTTACGTGACGAGAGTGTGTGTGTGGTGTGTGTGTGCAGTGTGTGTGCTGTGTGTGTATGTGTGCTAAGAGCCATGTAAATACAAAAGGCAAATATATGTACCACGCAACGATACATACAGTGTAGAGCGCACTTACGTTTGCACAATGATCATAGAACCTTTCAATTGAAGTGTTAAAATTGACCACTTAACATCGCTTTAAGGTTATACGTTTGGACGTTTATACGCTTCCTAAGTGTGCTGAGAAAAATCCACTCTCTATGTACAAATGTAAATAAAATATAACAATAGAAAAAAAAAAAAGAACAGCAGCAGCGGCAGCAGGTGCCTTCACCTGCAAAGTTTGTGGAAATTCGTGTAAATTCCCCCAAGAGATGAAACGCTTTCCAAGGCTAACCAAGCCAAATGCCAGGCGACAGGCGGTGTCCCCCCAGTCCGTGTCAGTGTCCGTGTTGGGTGTTTGTGTGGGACAATGAATTTCTTTGGCCATGACTATCTGAGCGGATTTCGACGCATCGATCGCATTGGTAGCACCTATCGACCACCGGTCTGGGCCGAGCAGGAGTCGTACCATCTCAAGGAAGCGCTCCTATGGAACAGGCGTAAGGTAAAGATGATCATAGGGAGAAGTCTTACAAAATTGAAGTCCTAAAAGGGCAAGGAAATTACTTTTAAATACTGCCCTTGAAATATTAAACAAATTTATGCTAAGCTTAACTTTGGTCTGCCTTAAAAATGTTTTTAAAATTGAGAGCAATTTCTGTATTAAACTTAGAGTTCCAATATAAAATTTCTTTAAATATTTGGGAAGATTTAAAAGTTAGAAAAATCTTTAAGAGACCTCCATACCAAAATCGAAGTTAAAAAATAGCACAAAAACCCAAATGTTCTATGTATGTACAGAAAATTCTTTATTTATAATCTAATCGCCGTCTGTCAGCTTGTAGTTATCATTTGATTTCCAGTCTGGAACAGACCCCTTCCCCTTCAAAAGGTGCCCTCCCCTCGGACAATATGAGTTTCCTATAAATAAGATATGAGAACTGGGTTCTTTCTTGAACTATTTATAGACTTACAGCCCCCAATAATATTCCAATTATTTGTTTCTGGGAAGAACCGAGTTACGGTTGCAAGTCAAGTGCAAAGGAGTAGTAAAAGTTTGTAAAGGGTTTACTTATAGTAAAGGTTTATAAGTACTTATTTGGGTTTTTTAATGGGACTCTTGTTGTTACTTAAACTTGGTACTTTGAGGAAACATAATGCCTGGTTTTAGGTCCTAAGTTTCCAAACTCAACCTTGAAGTTAAGGTGATTCCCAGGTTTTAAAGTTCCCAAAATCCCTTTTTAACATCGAACTCTGTTTCTAAAAGCTCCCGAAAACCCCATTTAACATGATCTTTATAACTTTTAGTTCCCAAAATCCCCCTTTAACATGATCTCTAGTTGTTACAGCTACTGAAATCCCCCTTTAACATGATCTCCAGTTCTCAACACGCTTCCGAAATTCCTTATCAATAAATTCCTTCTTTTTCTGCAATCTATAAATCTCTCTTTTTCTGATCTCCCCCAACAATGTGCTCTGATCATAAGATATTTTGCTTTATACCGATGCATATATGCTTTGCATAGAAACCTTCTTCCGCACTCTCTCTCCCTCGGTGCGATTCGTCACTTAATTAACCCCATTAACCCCCATAGCCCAAACTCATTCATATTGATGTTCGAAAAAGATTGTCAGATTGTCAGCATTGCTTTAATAGGTAAACACTCGTACCCATGAATATCAGAGTGATTTATTCAGAAGCCAATAAGTGAATTTTTTCTAGTTTTTAGTTGTGGAATTTAGCTGGGAACTTCCGTGTCTGAAGGTGGTTTTCTGATAAGATAAGTTCCCAGAGCGCCTCAAGACTGACCTGTTTTTGTATTCCATATATTCCCAGGGATCCAGAGTTAGTACCATAAATGACTGGCTTCAAATACAAATCGGTGGCCCCGAGGATGTCAAGAAGAAAAGGGCCAAGGGCCAGAATCGCATCAAGTCCACAAAGTACACACTGATCACATTCCTGCCACAGAATCTGTTGGAGCAATTCCGGCGGATAGCGAACTTTTACTTTCTGGTGATGACCATAATATCGCTACTGATAGGTAAGTAATATGATATTTATGTAATTTTTATAATTAATTTAAATCCCTCCCCAGATAGTCCCGTTTCCCCCATGACCTCCCTGCTGCCCTTGGTCTTTGTGATCGCTGTGACCGCCGCCAAGCAGGGCTATGAAGATGTCCTTCGCTACAGAACGGACAACGTGGTCAATGCCTCACCCGTCACGGTCATCAGGGACGGCAAGGAGGCCATCATCAAGTCCGAGGACGTGGGTCCCGGTGATCTCGTCGTCGTCGAACGGGACTGTGATGTGCCCTGCGATTTGGTTTTGCTGCGCTCCACGGATCCACATGGCAAGTGCTTTATAACCACCGCCAATCTGGATGGTGAGTCCAATCTGAAGACCCTTCTGGTGCCCCGAGATCTGCCCACTGTGGATCTGTCCGAGATGCACAAGCTGGGCATGATCGAGTGCGAGAGTCCCACCACGGATCTGTATAGCTTCAATGGCAAAATCGAGCTGAAGGGCAGCGAGGGCCGAGTGCTGCCCCTCTCCGCCGAGAATGTCCTGCTGCGCGGCTCCAGGGTGAAGAACACCGAGTGCGTCATTGGCTGTGCCGTGTACACCGGAATGATCACGAAGCTGCAGCTGAACAGCAGGCTGACCAGGAACAAGAATGCCTCCAGCGAGACGTACATCAATCGGTTTTTGATTGTCATACTGGTGGCCTTGATAGCCATCGTCACACTGCTGTACTTCCTCAAGCGGTGAGTCGGATCCAAGGAGGGAGAAGAGTCCTGATCTTAGCAGATTTCTCTATCGATCCTCAGCTACAACGAGCTCTTTGTGATACCCAAGCTGACCTACCTGGGCGATGCCACCGACAGCTACAGTGTGAAGCAGTTCCTGCAGGACTATTTGTCTTTCCTGATCCTCTTCAACTACTTGATACCCATCTCCTTGTACGTCACCATTGAGCTGCAGCGCGTCATTGGCAGCCTGTTCATGGAGTGGGACCAGGAGCTGTACGAGAGCGAGACCGATCAGCCTTGCGTGGTGAACACCTCGAACCTCAACGAGGAGCTGGGCCAGATCAACATACTCTTCTCGGACAAGACGGGCACCCTGACCAAGAACGAGATGAACTTCCAGCAGTGCTCGATAGGCGGCAGCAAGTTCCTGTTCAAGAAGACGCGGCTGGAGGATGAGGAGACCAAGGCCCTCCTGGACATTAACAAGTTTAATGTGAGTCTTGATCCTCTAAAAAAAATAAACCTTATTAATAATATTTTACATTTTCTTTAACCGACAGGCAAACCAGCGCATCTTCTTCCAGGCCTTGAGCATCTGCCACACTGTCCAGGTGGCCTCCGGCTCTTTGGAGCAGGCCGATGCCAGCAACAGCCAGAAGGAGCCAACTGCAGCGGCCATCAAGTCCGGCCCGCCGGAGATGTACTCCATTTCGGACATCACCGAGGAGAGCCACAATTCTAGTCAGCAGAGCGAGCTCAATGTGAGCCAAACCATCGAGAATTCGGTGTCGTCGCATCCCAACAATGGCAACTTCACGATCACCTCCTCCTCGGATGTCAATCCCCTGCTGGTCTCCGACGATGGCTATGGCGTGGAGCGTCGCAAGCGTCCAGTGGTGGTCAAACGGAGTCCGAACTTTGCCCGGGCCAATCGTGTTCACATTGCCGGCGATTCGCCCTCGATTCCGACTGAGCAGAATGGTGGTGGTGGTGGTGCCGCGGCCGCCAATGGCATCAGTAACCAACCCAATATGCGTCCCATTTCCTTGCAATTCCAACGTTCTACCTCGGAGCGAGATCTGCCGCAGTTTGGCGAGGCCAATGCGGGGCCGGTTTTGGGCCATCGTAGAGCCCATTCCTATGGAGCGCCCAATGCTTATTTGTCCAATCCTCTGGCAGCTCCTAGTAGTCCGCCTGCTGGGGTACTCTTCCGCTCACCCAGCACCGCCTCCCGGGAGTCCTATGCGGCGCCCACCTTCACCCGCCAGCCCACCATGCTGGTGAGAGCCGAGTCGCAGCGACGGAAGAACGAGATCCGTGACTTTATATTGTAAGGGTTTACTTTTACCTGAAAAATATTCATTATAATAACAATGACCCTTCAGTACCCTAGACTACCAGGCCTCCAGCCCGGATGAGAAGGCCTTGGTGGAGGCCTGTGCCAACCTGGGCATGGTCTATACCGGCGACGATGACGAGGTGCTCCGTGTGCGCATTGTGCCGCCGCACATGGACTACAAGCGACCCTTTGCCAGTGCCAAGCCCAAAGAGGAAACCTTCCAGCGTCTCCATGTCCTTGAGTTCACCTCGGATCGCAAGCGCATGAGTGTGATTGTCAAGGATGCGGAGGGCAGGAGATGGATCTACACAAAGGGTGCCGAGAGCTATGTGTTTCCTTTGTGCGCCAACAGCTCGGCGGATCTGGTGACCAAGACAGATGCGCACATCAGTGACTTTGCCCGCCTTGGTCTGCGGACATTGGCCATAGCCAGGCGGCAGATAGCGGATGCAGAGTACCAGGACTTCCTCACGGAGCTGGCCCAGGCCAATAGCTCGCTGGAGAACCGGAAGCAGCTCAGCGAGGAGTGCTATGCCAAGATCGAAAGCAGTGAGTCTTTATAATTTATACATTCTTTTTTATATATTTTATATAAATTTTCTCTTGGTTTCCCTCGCAGATCTTGATCTTTTGGGCGCCACGGCTGTGGAGGATGCCCTGCAGGATGATGTGGCCGATACCCTGGTCTCGCTGCAGGCGGCGGGCATCAAAATCTGGGTTCTCACCGGCGACAAGGTGGAGACTGCCCTGAACATAGCCCTGTCCTGTGGCCACATACCGCCCGATGCCAAGAAGTACTTCATCATTGACTGCAAGAACCGGGAGGAGATGCTGCTGCATCTGAATGCCTTGGACAGGGAGATTATATTTGGCATTGGCCAGGAGTGTGCCCTGCTCATAGATGGCAAAAGCCTGGGCGTGGCCTTGGCCGAGGTCAGCTCCGAGTTCCGGGACGTGGCCGTCAAGTGCACGGCTGTGCTCTGCTGTCGGCTTAGTCCGCTGCAGAAGAGCGAGGTGGTGTCGCTGATCAAGTCCTCCAACGAGAACTACAATACGGCCTCCATAGGGGATGGAGCCAACGATGTGTCCATGATCCAGGAGGCGCATGTGGGCATTGGGATTATGGGACGGGAGGGTAGGCAGGCGGCACGCTGTGCGGACTTTGCCTTTGCCAAGTTCTGTATGCTGAAGCGGCTGCTCCTGGTCCATGGTCACTATCATAGCGTCCGGCTGTGCCTGCTGGTGCTGTACTTTTTCTACAAGAACATTGTCTTCATGGGGATCATGTTCCTGTTCCAGTTCCATACGTTGTTCTCCTCCTCCTCCGTTTACGACTCGCTCTTCCTCACCCTGTACAATGTGATATATACCTCGCTGCCCATCCTGTTCATAGCCATCACCGAGAAGCCCTACACCGAGGAGAAGCTGATGCAGTGAGTGGAGCTACCCAATCTCTGCAATTAATTTAATTTAATTTTTAATTTTTGAATTATTTACTTAAGAACCCCGCAGCTGTACAAGAAGAACACGGACAACAAGCAGCTCCACTGGCCCTTCTTCCTCATGTGGATGCTGTTCGCCATTTATCACTCGGTGATCATCTTCTACTTTGCCTTCTGCCTGTTCTCCTACAACAACGTGATCCTGAACTATGGCCAGACGGTGGCCTTCTCCTGCTTCGGCACCCTGCTCATGTGGACCGTGGTGGTGGTGGTCAACCTCAAGCTCTGGCTGGAGTCCATGTACCTCTCCTTCTGGTACATCTTCACCATAGTGATTTCCATTTTGGGCTTTGTCATCACCACGGTTATCTACAACGTCATCAACCTGTGAGTATAACTAATGTAATATATATTTTATAAATATATTTTATAATTGATTTGCCTCCCCAGGGACTACGACACCGACATCTACTGGGCCTACAACAACCTGCTGGCCTCGCTGCCCGTCTGGCTGTGGCTTCTGCTGACCAGCGTGGCCTGCCTGGTGCCCGACTTCACCATCCGGATGCTGCAGAGGGCTCTGAATATCAAGCACTTCAGTATCTTTCCCGGCAAACAGCGGAAGCTGAAGATGCGCGAGAAGGCCGAGAATACGTACTTGTAGAGACCCCTCTAGGCTATAGTTTTTATACCGCTAATTTATTTATTTGCCTTATATGTGTACATATTTCTTTTTTTTTAAAGAAAACCGTTTTTTTTTTTTTGGAAAAATTAATTTCTTTGGTTTTTGATTTGTACTGAAAGAGACGATAAAGCTCGGAAAATGTAAGTAAAACTTAAGTTTTTAATTTTTAAATTATATTTTTCTATATTTAAGAAAAATCGCATTAAAACTACGACAAAAGGTTCCATGAATTTAAGGCAAAGGCATTCTAAAATCTATAATTTATTTTATAATATTTAATTTTTCTTATATTCAATACGTTTTTTTATGTTTTGCTTCGTTTAGTTTATTTCTTAATATAAAGGCGAATTGCTCTTGTTTTTCTGGTCAATTTCCCATAAAAAACCATGGCAAATTGGCTCTGAAATTTTTTGAGCGAAAAATCTCTTTCGTGTGCACATAAAATTCCCAACTGTTGATGGCTGGCTAGTGGCTTTTTCTTAAATCAAGAGTACATTTTCTTTAAACTTAGAAAACAGGCAAATTGCTTTAAAACAAAAAAACTAGTTTTAATTTAAATTTAATTAAAATTTTTTATTGAACTTTTTTATGCATACAATTTCCTCAAATTTAAAAAACTTACTTATCTAATTTAAGTGCTTATTTTTTAAGTGCAAAAATTTCCAAAAATTGTATTTCGCGTAACATTTTTTGTGAGTGTATTAACCCCATTACGGCCTTATCTGGTTGATGGCGTAGTTCCCATTCGTGAGCCCATTTTTTTCGATGATAATGATATCTCGCACGGGGGGGAGTCTATGGGTGTATTCGTAGGTAGATAACAGCCACTCTTTCGTGGCACATTCGCAGCGAATTCTGGCAGAGATCGAGAGTGGAGTGGCTCACATAATTATTATATTTATTAGTTGGCCCTTCCAGTTGCGTTTTATGGAGAGCCGGCGAAGAGTTCGCTGGGTTAGTACCAAATACTCAATAGTGGGGCAATGTGTGCTCGCTATCGCACATAGATTTCACGGCCGCCTAAAGCTGGGCGGAGGAGGAGGAGGAGGAGCAGCAGTATCTAAACTGAGTCCATGTCCATGATGTGTAATCAGCGCGCAAATGTGCCCATGTGTGCGGGTATGACTACCACGCCGAGGAAGGCTCTCTTAATCATTTCCAACGTTCCGCGTTCAGTGTGTGTTTAGGGCGGTGTTCTGGCAGCATTAAAAAATAATACAAATTTAATTTAAATTTTTGAATTCTCTACCGCACCTCGCTCTCCCTCTAACCATGTCCTTTACCAAGGCCTTGTCGCGGGAGATCATTCCAGACCAGGCAGAGGAACAGGAGCCGGCCAAGTCCACCACCATAGTCAAGTATGAGAAGTCGTCGTGTCTGTTTTGCAACGAGTGGTTTGATGCCCAGACTTTTACGGTAAGAGTAACTGCATCCTTGATCTTCCACCTCATTCTATATACTTTCATCCCCCCGCAGGAGCACTTGATCCACTGCGGCCAGGTCTTGGAAGAGTGCCCCAAGGGCTGCCTGGCCTTTATTCCGCGCATCCGCATGCGCTCTCACTTGAAGGAGTGCCCCAGGGCCAAGCAGCGGCTAAGTGCCAGCATGGATAGGCTGGACCAGCCGCAGTCCGATCATCGCCTGCAGGCCTTGGAGCAGGATGTGGGCACCATTCGTTCGGTGCTCAACGAGGAGATACGTCAACGCCTGCATCTCATCACAGATGTGGGCAATATCCGCAAGCAGAATCAGGTGGTGGAGGACTGGAACCGGGATACCGACGAGGTGGTTGGAGGACTGCGTCGCCAAATCGAAGAGGAGGCCTCCCAGAGAGCATATGCCCTGGAACAGAATCAGCTGGATGTTCAATACTGCTGCAATATCACACAGGTGAGTTGGTTATAAAATTAAATAAACATTTAACCTTCCTTACTCTACCTTCTCCACTAAAGTCCCTTAAGGAGCAAGTCGAATCCAGGTTAGACGAGGCCCAGAAGCTGGTAAATCAACTCTCCCTGGACGTGACCTTCCACCAGAACCAGCTGAACGACAACATCCTCAAGCTGGAGGAGCTCATCTTCGAGAACGAGCGCCAGAATCGGTGAGTAAGCCACCATCTCGGCTTGAAGGCATTTGCTGAAGCCACCTGCAGCGACAAGTTCTTCCAGATCGAGGAGTTCATGCAGCAGATCAACGACGACATCAAGACCAAGCTGGGCAACAGTGACTATGTCACCACCAAGCAGGCCACGTTGGACTACGAGGTGAAGAATGTGAAGAACATTGTCTGCGAGACGGAGGAGCGTTGCGACAAGCTGGACAGAGCCCTCCATCAGACCATGCAGAATCTGTCGGATTTGGAGAACCAAATGGCCATGCAGCAGCGCATTGCCAGTGTTCAAAATATCAGGGGTAAGGTTTCCCAGGTCCCAGCTAATATGGCCATAGCTAATCCCAGTGCCTTCTTTAAGGTCACTTGATTTGGCGCATCAAGGACTACTCGAAGAAGCTGGACGAGGCCAAGCAGTATGACACCATCCTGCACAGCGCCATGTTCTCCAACAAGGCCTTTGGCTATGCTTTAAGGGTGAGTCTACACTCAAAAGAGTAATTTTATAGATTTAAGAAAAATCGCCCTAAAACGAAGGACATTTTTCTAGAATTAAGAACAAGTTTAATGACTCCTTCTTTACCCTCCAGCTGGACATTTACCTGAACGGCAAGGGCACCTGGAAGGGTCGGAATATGATCGCTTGCCTCAATGTCCTATCCGGTGAATATGATCCGCTGTTGGCCTGGCCCTGCCGCCTCCAGGCCGAGATTGTGATCCGTGACCAAAGCTCGAATATGGCCGAGGCCCAGGACTATGTGAAAACGATATTTGTGCGCAAGAAGAGCGATGACTTTATCCAGAGCAACCAGTATTTCCACATACCCCACAAGGTGATCACCAGTCGCAACTACCTGAGGAACGATGCCATGTTCATAGAGGTTCGCATTCTCAAGCTGTGATGGAGCCTACTTTTGGGATCGATAGGGTATATGTTCCCCCCCAGAAGAAACACAAAGCCCCTCCTCCGATTACTGAGAACAACAACATATGTAATAATTTATTCCGTTGAGAGCAAACTAGAAGTTGAAATCGTTTAATAAACACGATTATGTATAGTATATATGTAAGTGTATAAAATCTTCAATCGCTTCAAAATGCATACATATATAGTGTATATATATAGTTCGGTGTATGTTCGCTGGTTTAAATGCTTTTTAGCGTTAGGCAATAGAGTTACATTTGAGGCACAGGTTGAGACGAATACTAGATGTTTTAATTATAACATTTTATGGGTATGTGAAAACAAGTAGAGCAGCAAGTGGAGCTGGGATCCTTTCCGCGGGCTCCTTTACATTCTAATGAAGTGGCAATCTTAACAGATCAGATCCGAAAATTGACAAACAAACGGACTTGGGAATGGGTCCCGGGTCCCGATCAGGTATTATCTGTGAGCACTTAGAGTCTACAAAGTGGGTGTACGCGTATGTATATGCAAGTCGTAAAATACAAGGGAACAAATTGAGGAGATTACATATTCGAATAATTGATTTATCTCTGCGGTCCGATCTGGATTTGGATTTGTTTTTGAAGAAAGAGATTCTTAAGATGAGCGCTGCTCGCCCACCAGGGCGTAGAGAGCGTGCTTGTAGTGGCCAGAGGTGTCGCCCTGAAAATAAATAAATAAATGGTTTATGGTTAGACTTGGTCAAGAAACATAGGGATATTGAAATTACCTTAATCCAGCTCTTCAGGGACTTGCCGTACAAACGCTCGAAAGCCACCTTGATTTCTGTCATATCAATCTAAAGTTAAAAAATCAGTTATAAGCAAAAAGAAATTAAGAAAAAAAGACCCTCCTCCTGGCTTTTAATACCTCGCAGCGCGTGATGATCACACGGATCAGCTGAGTGTCGTTGGTGCCAATGCCGGCCATGGACTTGTGCAGTCGCGAGGCAAAGTACTCGGCCTTGTTGGTGACACACTTGTAGATGGCAATCAGGCCCTCCATAATGTCGCCGGAGAACTCCTTCTTGATGGCCTTCTCCAGCGAGTGGCCAGTGATGCTCTCGTACTCTTGGAATATCTGTCAAGGTGCAAAAAAAAAGGATTTAAAATAAAAATAATCATAAAAGTGCCTGATTATCCTCACCATTTTCAGCTGCTGATAGTTCCTCTGACAGAGGATCATGTTGAACATGCTCTCGTCGGTGCCCACGCGCAGCTCGCCGGCCTTGAGCAGCTCCCGGGCATCATCCTTGGCCGCAGCAGGATCCACGCGTCCGCTCTCGTCCCGGGCCGCCGTGCACAGCGAGGTGAGCAGTCGCTTGAAGTTGCCCGAGGTCTCCGACTTCAGCTCGGACTCCAGGTGAGCGCCGTACACTGGACACAAAAGCTAGAGAATTAATATATGTTTTCTATTGGGAAAATCGGGAAAATCCCGGATAACCTACAGCGTAAGTACTGGTTTTTGATGGTATAGATCTCCATGTTGGACAGGGTGCACAGGATCTCGATGAGGACCGTCTCGTCGGTGCCGATCCCGGCCATGGCATCGTTCAGCTCGGCGCAGTAAAAGTCCACAATGGGACGGAGCAGGCCAACGAGCAGCTTCTCAAAGTTGCCGCTCGTCTCCGACTTGATGTCCTCGATGAGGTCCTTGCCAAAGTGCGTCTTGAACTGGCGCTGGATCTCCTGGCGCTGCTCGTTCGTCCGCCGGCAGATGATGTTGATCAAAGCATTCTCATCCGTGCCGAAGCCCTTCATGGCCTTGCGTAAGTCGTGGGCATCCTTGACGGGATCAAAGTCCTGCGCCGGCAACACAGTAGGAGTTCCCTACAAAAAAAAGAGACACAAGAGATGGATGAGACTCATTGGCTGGTTGAGATCCTTCTTGGGTGACGATGACTGGTGAAATGATTGAATTTTTGTTTTGTGGTGAGGAAACCCGCCCAAAGAGGGTAGCGAGTGGTGCTAATTTTGATGGCCAATTGTCTGATGACCAACCTCTCTGTGAGCTGGAGGGAAAGACCGATGCGCGTGCTCCTGACCATGCCCATGCCCTTGTCCATACCCATATCCCTGACCATGCCCGTGCCCATAACCCTGGCCATAACCATGCCCTTGCCCCTGTCCCTGCCACTGTTGCTGCTGCCCTTGTCCATGCCCGTAGCCGTGCCCGTGTCCGTATCCTGGTCCCGCATCATAACCAGCCGTCATGGCCGGGGTAAATCCACGATCCATGGGATAGGGTGTGTTCGAGACTGGTTGGTATTGGTGGTGCTGGTGTTGGTGGTGCTGCTGCTGTGATGATGCAGATGGATATGGGTGGTTCGAGGTGGGATAGGGAGCCGGGGCAGCCGGATATGGTGCCGACATTGGCGGATAGGGAGCAGGAGGCTGATGGGTGGCAGTGGGCGGTGGGTATGGTGAGTTCTGCTGCATCGGTGGCACCCAGCCAGCTCCAAAGGGCGCTCGCGGTGGCTCGTTAGAGGAAGTGGGGGGATACTGCGGTGGATATCCTGCTCCAGAACCCTATAAAAGATTATGTTTATACAAAATATTT
>JAEIII010038907.1:0-16508 GCA_018905755.1 Drosophila ohnishii | reverse complement strand
CGGCAGGGATACACCGAAATCGCAGAGCTTGCAGATCTCAAACTCCCCCTTGACCAGAACATTGAAGGACTTGAGGTCACCGTGCAGCAGGCGGGCCTTGTTGTGCAGGAAATCCAAGGCCATGGCTATGTCCATGATCATTTTTAGTGTGTTCTTTGGCGGCAGCGGCCCCAGATCCTCATCGTGACGCTCCTCGAGTATGGAGCCCAGCGATGTGGTGCACAGTTCAAGAGCTAATGTGTCCACGCCCTCGGCGGTGGAGACCACGCCACGGAATCCCACGATATTTGGATGCTGCAGCTTCCTGAAAATACAATTTGGGATGTTTAATGGAATTTCTAGGGTAAAAGTTGGGAGGGGAGGCTGAATTTTGAGTGATAATTTAAGAGAAAACTTCAGGGGGTCAATGAGCTCCTTACCCATCCTTGGGTGCAGTGTCCACGTCGCAGGAGGCACTAAACACCCGCTACGCATGCACACTAGGGTGATTCATCAAGAGGCACCTTCAACATTATTTAAAGCTCTTAAAAAAATATTTAAAGATACAATTTAAATTTTATTCAATTTATTTAACAAATTAAAATCATTTTTTAGTCGAAATTCGGGGCTTTAATTTTCAATTTTGATAAAAAACCAGAGAGAAAGCTAACTTTGGCCAGCCAAAGCTTGTATACCCTTGCAGGTTAGAATTGAAATCTATCATAACTAAGCCAGAAATGCATTAATTTTAATTCGGAAAGCGGTTCTGTGTTAGTTTTTATTAACTTAAAAAAACTGCATACCAAATTTAAAATTTTAGGAAATCAAAATTTTTTGATATTTTTGAATATTTTAACGATGTAACCCCTTATCAAATTTTGAAAAAAATGATAAAAATTAGTTTTTTCTGCGACATGTCTAGAAAGACTCGCCTGTTGATGCTGATCAAGAATATATATGATTTATGGGGTCGGAAATGACTCCTTCACTGTTTTGCAAGCTTTTGACTAAAATTAAAATACCCTGCAAGGGTATAAAAATCGAAATGAGATTTGAGTTTTAAATTTAATTGTTTTTATTTTTTTATTTGTATTTTTATTATTATTATTATTATTTGTTATTATTTTTAATTCCATTCTTTTCGAAAGACACCCTATTATCTGATATTGACCCACAAACCGAATCACCCTATGGCACACGCAGCATCAAACACCCGGAACAACGCATTGCGACACACAAACACACGCACACAGCACCCACGTACAGGAGGCACACGCACACCAACAGGGAGGCGCTTTCCTGTGCGTCGACTGGAATATAGGCCAGCCGCAGCGCCGACTGAGATGGACTTACCGCAGGATCTCGGCCTCGTAGACAATCCGCTTGTTGAACAGCGGATCCTTCCGGATGCGGGTATTCTGGGTGATCCGCTTAACCGCCCACGGCGAGCGGATCTGTCCTTGGCGCGGCGAACGGTCCAGGCGATAAACGCTGACGCCGGTGCCGTGCCCCAGCAGCGTCTTCAGCATCGGTGACGGCGGAATGCAGATGGAGGTGCTGCTGTTCTGTACATTCTCCAGGTGCAGGTCGCGAAGCTTTCGGCGCGGTGTCTCCATTTGTTTTGTAATTTAATTTAATTCAATTGTCGGGGAAATCTTGTTGAAAAGCGACGCGCAAAATGTCACAAAGTATTTTAAACACAGCAAACGGTCACTTTGGTTGAGTGTGGTGGCCAGATTTACCGTTTATAATGTCCTAATGAGCGGTTTTTCCCCTCCACGGCAGCTGGTCACACTTGAACCAGACTGGAGGCGGGAAAACATACAATTTCAAATAAATATCATATTTCCAGGTTGGACTTAATATTTAAAAATTAATGTCCAAAATTTAGGGAGAATAATTTTATTATATCGCCGAATAAATACTCTCCCTTTTTTGGGAGATAGAGTCATATCACCTCATTACTTAAACAGCTTTCTTTTCATTCGGTTTTTTTTTTTTTTATTTATTTATTATTTTCTCACTTTTATTGACAAAAAAAAACGGGGTTTTTAGATTAAAACAAAGAGATGGGAAGCTGGGTAGTCGAAATACAACACATTACATTTTTCATTATTAACAGCATATAAAAATATCGCACATATTTATTGTTGTATATTGTGTATAATAGATTATTAAATGCTAGGACAGTTGGGCGGAGCCACTGTTATACTGGCCTAGGTAGAACAGGGCGCATAACAGTGGCAAGGCTCAAGTGTCATACAGAAGCTGTTAATGGCAAAGCGTTTCAATGCGATCCTGTATAGTGGATACATATACATATATATATAAAGTACAGTTTCAACAGTATAACAGTTATTAGGCTTGAGCGTGTGCGTGTCTTGTATAACAGTTAGCATTGTGTGTGTGTGTGTTTGTGTGTTTCTCTTAAAACTTAATTCGCCTTTGAGCAATACATTTTCATATAATTATTTATATAACTTTTTACTTTTATTGCATTTTGTTTTAATTTTTTTTTACAAGTTAGACTTTTTCTCGTCAATACAAAAAATGTGCCCCCTTAGCATGGTTAATTATTGTTCATGAAATGGGGAGAATCGATAAATAATAAATTAGATTTAAGCACTAACATGGAATACGTTTATCGTTAATCTATATAATTATGGAATATATATTATATATATGTATGGTGTATATCAAAAAATATGTAAACCACAATTTACCTAATAAAAGTTCTTTTCGTTCCTTTGTCGTTTGTCTTTTGTTTTGTGGGTGGGTTCCTTTCCCCAAAAAGGTTATCCCTTTCCTTCCCTCAGATTCTTCTTTCGCTCAGCTTCATGGCACAATGTTCATTTCTCCTCTCTCTCTCTCTCAATCTCTTTCTCTTCCTTTCCCTTGAGGTCCTGTCTGTATATTACCCGCGTAATCAATTATTTAGGTAATATATAAACGGGCCCTTATCGCTTCGCAGACCATATAGTGGGTTTAAAAAGTAATTGCTTAGCAGTTTAGTTGAGTTCTCGTTAGGTTAGCAGTTAGTTAGTCGGAACAGTAGTAGTCGCTGTTATTTAATACCCTGTAATCTTAAATACTATAATTATTCGCTTGGTTTCTATACAATTTGTTATGTAAATATTGCAACTTGTTGGATTTTACTTGCTTAACAGGCACTTAACCTTCGTTATAACGGTTATCATCAGCTTAAGCCTATTGTCAAATGTTAAAAAAAAAAATAATAAAATTAAAAATAACACTTTATAGAGAGCTGGGTATAACAGTTTTCGTTGGGCTTATTGAGCATTGCTGTTATATTTAGCTGCCTCTCGTTTTCTCTCTTTTTGTTTTTTTTTTGGCAGTTTTTTTAAAACTGTCGTCGATTTCGTTTTTCGTAATTGCTTTATGGAATCTTGTAGCTTTTATTTTTGTAATTGATCGGTGATCCAAGTGTCGATTATTCGCTTTTTTTTCGCTATTCGTTTGTTTTTTTGTTTCTGCGAGTTTCGTAGTGGGTTTCTTGATTTGTTTTGTTGGAATGTTTTCAGTTTGTTTGGGGAAAAGGGCGTGCTTCATGTGCGCTTTTTAACAGTGCAACTGTTTTGAGTTGTCCGGCTTCCTGTGGGAAAAGGCAAAGGTAAATGACGTTAACAAATGTCCAGCTCCCCTGCCTAGTATATCATGCCTTAGTACTCACCACAGCCTTCTTACATGAGCTCCCTGAGTGGAACAGCTTCCCGAGCTGTCCAGTGGCTTCCTTAGACCGTCAGTATTTCCGCTAGCTAGCAGCGCGTGTTGAAATGCGTACGCACAGGCGGCGGCGGTGCTGCTCTCCGTCTCCTCTCGCCCGTCGCCGGATTTGTTGCTGCTCCTCCAGTTGCACTAGACCGATGGACACCATTACTACTGGCACCCGAGGAGGCACCGCCGCTGCCGTTGGCTGCCTCTTCGCGAAGCTTCTGCTTCTGATCTGTGAGTCGAGCGCCCAGGCGATGGACTTTCTCCGGACTGAGGATGTTCAGGCGTGTCGTTCTCGAGGAGTGCTGCTGCTGCTGGTGCTGCTGTTGCTGGTGGGTTGCGGTCACTGGATAAAAGCAAAGTTTAGACAATAAATTAACACAGAAATAAAGCTTTTCTTACCATTGGTCAGTCGCTGGGCCGTGGCGGCGGTATGCCTCTGCGCCAGATGCTTGCTGGGCGATCCCGGCCTGCTGCTCCTGGTGGGCGAGGAGGTGTTGCTGTTGCTGCTGGCGGTTGTTCCATGGTTCGTCCGACTGGAGGTTGGCTTCAGTGGCTTCCCCTTGCTGTTGCTGGCAGGCGGCAGGCGGTGATTGCTGCCGCCGATACGCTGTGGCGTCGAGGTATGCGTGGGCTGGGGTATGGGCAGCGTGAGCCTGTGCTTCTTGGGCAGCCAGTCTGGAGCGGTGGTACTCCCACTGGACGGCAGAAAGAGTGGCTGGGGGTGGCTACTGCTTGGGTTGCTTATTGCTGAAGGCGGCAACACGGTTGTTGTTGTTGTTGTCGTTGGTGTTGTTGTGCCTGCCTTGCTTCTTTTGGGCGCCGGCGCCGGCTTGGTAGCCAAATGCTCTAGGGACTCGGCCTGCTGGAGCTTTTGCTTATCCACAGCTTCCGTTGCGGGCGGATTTCGGCGGCCAAAGATTGGTGTTTGATTGATGCGCTGGGTTCGTGGCGGTGGCGGTGGCGGGCAATTGTGGCCGCCATTCAGGGCAGCGGCCTCATGCTCCAGGCGCTGGAACATCTTCAGGGCCACCGGCGGCGTCTTGAAGAAGTTGCGCATGGAGTGTTGCGTCTGACTGAGGTTCCGCCTGCTCTCCTCCTCCAGTTGCTCGAACATGCTGCGGCATTGATGCAAACGGTTGCGCATATCCTCGATGGCCAGCCGGTGGGGGGGAGTCGTGTCCACCATTTCCGGTTTATGTGAAGGCTTCTGCTGCTCCTCCTTCTCCTCCACCTCCACCTTCTCCTCCTGTTGAGTTGTCGCCTGCTGACTGTTGACCTCCAGGTAGTTCAAGCTGGTGTCGCAGCTGGAATCCACATCGGAATAGGTGTTCAAGTCGCGCACATCCTGCAGCTGCAGCTCTCCGCCTGGCCGCAGATCCACCAGGTAGCCCCTTTCCCCAAAGGGCCGGCATTTGCGCAGAGCCTGCTTCAAAGCCCGCTCCTTGGACTCCGTTTCGGGGGTGAGGGTGCGCCGTTGCTCCTGGGCGCCCAGAAAACGCTGGCGACGACGCGCCCGCATGCTATCCCTCAGTCTTTCGCCGCTCGGCGAGAAATCCTTGCCCAGATGCGGTGATTTTGGTATATCCTGCGGCCGTATCACCAGGTTCTCCTTCTCCGTTTCCCTAGCCTTATCCTCCTCCTGGTCAACCGGCGGCGGTTCACCACTCACCAACTGATCCAGATTGTCCAGGCTGCGCTGTGAGGTGGGCGACAAGGCATCCTCGGAGCTGGCATAGCACTCCCGAAAGTTCTCAATCTCATGGAGCAGCCGTTCCGGCGGCACACGCTCCACGGCCAAGTGCTCGCCCAGCCGCTGCAGCCACATATGCAGGGTCTCAAAGGAGGGCCTTAAATCCGGATTGAGGTCACAGCAGACAAAGGCCACCTTGACGAAGGCCTCCGGGCACGAGTGGCAGAACTTCTCGCGAAACTCCTGCTGATTCAGACTAAAGTCCGAGTTGCGGGGCATGTAGTCCGGGTCGGCCTCCACGCGTCCAATGATCTGAAAACCCAGAAAGTTATATTATAACCAGGAGAGGCTTTAAGTCGCTACACTCACCTCACACAACATGATGCCAAAGGAGAACACATCCACCTTCTCGTCGTACTTGAGGCCCTTCATCATCTCGGGTGCCATCCAGTAGGGATTGCCCACCACGGTGTAGCGCTGCCTCCGTTGCCGGCTCTTGCTGCGCCTCAGGGTGCCGCCCGGTGACATGGCCGCATCGCTGCCAGCACCAGATCCATAACCGCCGCCGCCGCCGGCGGGCGTTCCCTGTCCACTGGATGAGGACGATGCAGGCATACCACCAGGTAATCGCGGTGCATCCACACTGCGTGCCAGACCAAAATCCGCCACTATAACCGAACGATCCTCGCGCACCAGACAATTCATGGAGTTGAGATCCCGATGGATGATGTTCATCGAATGGAGGTAGCTCATCCCGCAGGCAATGTCCCTGGCCAGGCACACCCGTTGCGACCAGGTGAGAATCTGGGCGGAATCGTGTATTAGCTCCTTGAGGCAGCCGCCAGCCACATATTCGGTGACCATGTGCAGCTTCTTCTCCTTGTAGAGCACACCGATGAACTTGAGGACATGCCGATGGTCGAGCAACCGCAGGACGGCCACTTCCTTGATGAAATTCTTCTGGGCCTCCTCGTCCGCCCGATGGAGCTCCTTGAGAACCATCACCTCGCCACTCTGCCGATGGGTGACCTTGAATACCTTGCCAAAGAAGCCCTCGCCCAGTTTCTCGCCAATGACCAGGTCGGAGGCACGAAAGATTCGCTGTGGCTTCTGGACAACGCGACAGGATTGCGTCCTTGACAGATCGTAGAGCTGCGGATGCGCCGATTGCTGTTGCGCCTGATGCTGTTCGTCGAGCAGCTTGGACAGACTGGAGCAGCGTTCCTTCTCCTTAAGCTGTGTCATGGCGGCAGCTGCCACGGGTATGGTGGTGGCCGAGGCATTGCTAGCCTGTCGCAGCTTTCGCGCCTTGGTGCCCTGATTGGGTTCGCCATTGGGCGTCTTATACAAACGCTCGCGACCACCAACTTCCACACTGGAGGCCGATGTGCTCAGTGGCAGGATCAGGGTGGAGGCGGAACAGGCTCGCTGGATATCCGCCTGGCTGCAGGAGCGGCACACCTGCACCGGATCGTGCTCCACGGTCAGCTGTAGCATCTTCTCATTGCTGCGTATCAGCTTGTCGATTTGCTCCACCGAAGAATCGCTGACGGGCGTTCCATTCACCTCCAGGATGCGGTCGCCAATGTGCAGGTTCGTTAGATTGACATCGATCCTGGCAGGATAAGGGGAGAAGGTTAATTGAGCGTCTAGTAGAGTCTTGGATCTGGTATTTAGTTAATCGTTTTAGTGGAGGGGTTACCTATAGGAGGCACCACAGCACTGCTCCGCCACCGAGGTCAGCCAGAGGAAGAATTTGCAGAACAAGCTGCTTCCGAATTCATTTTTTGTTTTTTGTTAGTAAGCATGTTTCGGGGGGAATGCAGAAAGAGGAGGCGCCAGTGGAGCCACCGGCGGGATTAGTAGATGAAACAGAGCCTTGAGGAGGGCGGGTCAACCTCAAGGTAGAGCTGGGAAACCTCGATTCTTAATGCATCGAGCTTATTTGCACTTTTTTTTTACAGCTCTACCTCAAGGGGATTCAGGGTATACAAATGATGAAGAATGAGGAGTTTATTAACTAAAAATAGATGCAATTAATACTTACTCCGTTATCCGAACAGTGGGACAGCCATCGTCCAGCGCTACACCATCCACGCGCAATCCCGGAGTCGCATCCTTGGGTATCTCCACCAATCGAATGGAATGCATCGGCTTGCCGGCCGTCGTGATCCTTGCCTTGGCATCTGCCGGCTGGCAAGATCGCTTCCCATAGCACTGGCCACAGTAGAGCTTGGATCGCTCAACCAGGGCATACGATTCACCCTCGCCGATAAAGGATCCGCAGGCGGCACAGCAGAAGCACTCCGGATGGAACTTGTGCTCGCCGGCCACCATGACGGGTCCCGTAATGACGGCCGTGCACTGCTGGCAGGCATCGCCGAAGCGGGCATAGTAGTCCTCGCGACAATAGAGCAGACCCTCGCGCTCAAAGTACCAGTTGTGCAGATGGCCCTCGCACACGGAGCAGCGGAAGCAGTCGCAGTGCCACTGCTGGCCCAGAGCCATTACGATGGGCTCCTCTGGATGGGGCAGCAACTGGCCACGGCAGTGGGCGCATAGTGAGGCTCCAGGACCAGGTCCTGCTTTGGTTCCCGCTCGTCCTCCTCCGCCATTTGGCCTAAGGCGCTGCTGATGATACATGGAATGTTTTGTTTCCATTTCTTTTCTTTTTTGTTGTGGAATCGGCCCCGATTAAGTTATAACTGTGGAAAATGGAGCAATGAAGGGGGATTAGCGAATGACGGAGTAGGCATTAAATATAGCAAATATATCATAGACTTGGAAGGTGGAGCCAGAAGGCGTTCCTCATCAATTTACAAAGAAACTGAGCACACAATGTATCTTATCTCGTATCATAAATAAAAAAAAATGCTTACAGATGGAATAAAGTGTCAGCAAACCGATTTCTATAACTTATCAATCACTATCTTTGTTTTAATTTGCATATTTCAATCGCTTATGGCAGCTACATATATGATATATCTGATGCAAAATATCATATTTGATATTTGAATTTTTAAAAATATTTAATTTAACTTTAAGATATAGAAATTATTTTATTTCTTCTTCTAATTGAACTTTAAAAATTTCTTATATTTTCTTTATAAATTTTCTATATTTTCCGATGATAATGTTTCAATATTTACAATCTTTAAAGACATTTATATGAAATACGAAAGTCGGAAGTTGATTGGACACACCGTATCGCCATGATAAAGATTGCGATCCTGAGTCAGCTTTACCTTTGCTGGAATGCGTCCAAACTTGCCAATGAGAGTCATCGCAATAATTAAATATAAACTTATGTGTGCAATTTTTAAAAATAAATAAATATTAACCAATCAGATACAAATGGTTTCTAAATAATTTACACTAAATTTCCGTAGAGCCTGAATTTCAGATCTTGGCTATGGAGATAATCAATAAAGAATTCTAGCATTTTAAAAACTTAAAAATATCATAACTCGGCCAAAAATGATTTAATTTTAATTCGGAAAGCTATGCAAATTAGTTTTTATATTAACAAAATTAAAATTTTTAAAATTTTTGGCAATTTTAACGATGTAACCCCTTATCAAATTTTAAAAAATTGGGTAACAAAATATTTTCTCCCAAACAAAGCTAGATCGACTCGGCTGTTAATGCTGATCAAGAATATATAAGATTTATATGGTTGGAAATGACTCGTTCAGTGTTTTAGAAGCTTATAATACCCTGCAAGGGTATCAAAAATGGGAGGGCTGCTCCATATGCTGCAGCGCTAACTGTAGTTGTTGTGCCTGCCATCCCGCTCCTGCCCCCCGTAAAAGCCAGGGCAATGACGAATGCGCCATCAAAACACACACTCACACTACCGGCCTCAGCACAATGGGCAGGTGGGAAAGAATTTATCATTCTATAAACACCTAATTGGTGTAGCCATTGTTTCAATGGTTCCAATTATTTTTCTAACTAATTTTTTTTAATTTAATAGTTTTAAAGTATTAACAAGCCAACCTTATGGTAATTGACTAATCGCTTTGATAGTTAATGCGTTTAATCAACTGTAACTATGCCTGCTGGCCAACAATTTATGTTAATTAATCCAATTAATGCGCAAAAGCAGCCCAATTCCAGCACATTTAATTTGTTTAGTTTATGAGAGAAAAACTCCCAAGTTTACCCACTGTGTGGCGGCTCAGCACTTACACACACGAGTACGCGTACAGGTGCTCACGCTTACTCATACAAACACATCAAACACACTGCCCGAAAATGTGAGTGGGGGAACGGGAACAACAACGACATTAGCAATGCCCCAAAGCAGCTCCAGCAGCAACAACAATAGCAACAACTGGTCTGTTGTACAATAAAAAATAAAGCAAATACAGCGCGCACTCAAACAGACACACACACACACTTACATAATTGCTCGTTTGTATTTGCTGTTGACTTAACGCACATTGCACATTTGTTGGGTTTTCTGGGAAAATAAAAACGATTCCCGCCACACGATCGACGCCATGCGATTTGCCGAAAATAATTAAACACGCGCACAGCAAACTGGCAAGGGCCGAAACCGAACTCAAACAATAAACAAAAAATTCATTTGTTTAAAAAAACAAAAATGAAACTAGCGTTGGGGCACTAGGGATGAGCGTTACTGGGCCCCAACCTGTTACTTGGTCACGCAGTCACTCGATTGTTACTCACGAGTTGGTATTTTTTCGGTAGGGAATCGAATGTACTAAATTAAGACGCTAGAGGGCGCTTGCGAGGTGATAAATTTTGAAATTAAATTTTAAATTTCTTTTTGAATATTTTTAAATATTTTAATATTTAAATGATTTTTTTTTCGATAATGACAATGAAATACTTTGGTTTTATAACAAAAACAATACTGTCTTCAGCGTTTATTTTATTGTAAACTTATCCTTAGCGTCTCGTACCATTTTTTTTTGGTCATTTGAAAAAAATAAAAAAGAGGTGAAAACAAAAACAATCTCAACTAAATTTAGAGGGAATTATCATCATCATCATTAACAATTTGCCTAAAATCGCTTAGCCTTGGGCGGCGTTCGTCCTGCCGCTGGAACTGCTGCTGCTGCCCCCCACTGTCGCCGGCGCTTCAGCTGGCGCAGACTGCTGCTGCTGCTGCTGATCCTTGACGGCCACCGCCTCCTCCACGGCATCTACCTGCTCCAGGATCTCACGCCTTTCCTGCTGGCGCACTAGCTCAAAGTACAGGCCGCGCTTGACCATCAGCTCGTCATGTTTGCCGGTCTGAAAAAAAAACAACAAAAATGGGAATTTAAATTAATGTTTTTAAAAATATTCCTAAAAACTCGCACCTCCACAACACGTCCTTGGTCAAGGACCACTATCAAATCCGCGTTTCGTATCGTCGACAGCCGGTGAGCTATCACCAGGGTCGTCCTGTTCTGCACCGCCGTGTCCAGAGCCCGTTGCACCTCCGCCTCGCTGGTGGCATCCAAGGCGCTCGTCGCCTCGTCCAGTATCAGGATACGCGGATTCTTCAGCAGCGCTCGGGCTATGGCAATGCGCTGCCGCTGACCACCGCTCAACTGGGTGCCACGCTCGCCCACATGCGTGGCATAGCCCTCGGGCAAGGCGGTCACAAAGTCATGGGACTGCGACAGGCGGGCAGCAGCAAAGACATCGTCCTCGCTGGAATCCGGTTTGCCATACCGGATATTCTCCAGGATGGAGGTGCCAAAAAGCACCGGCTGCTGTTCGATGAAGCCCAGGACATTGGCTCGCAGCCAATAAGGTGAGATGTCCGAGAGCTTGTAGCCGTCCAGCTTGATGTTGCCCGTGGTGGGTTCGTAGAAGCGTTCCACCAGAGAGGCTATCGTAGATTTGCCCGAGCCGCTAGCTCCCACCAGGGCCACTGTCTGGCCCGGGCGGAGCGTCAGGCTAAAGTCCTTGAGCACCACCTGAAAATCACACAAAGATCAGAGATTAGAGATTCGTTTTAAGGCAGAGCGACTCCCCCTCCCCGTCCCACTCACATGATCCGGTCGCATGGGATAGGCAAAGGAGACATTCTCGAAACGAATCTCGCCATGCAGCCGCTCCTGCGGTATCACATAGCCGCGCAGCAGCTCCACCTGCGGCTGCAGCGAAAGGAACTCAAAGACCCGACTGCCGGCGGTCATGCCCCTGATCATGGTTCCCAGGAGAATGGAACCCTGGGCGAGGGATCGTTGCACGCCCTGCGAGGCCACCAAAAAGGCCATCAAAGCGCCCGGCGAAAGGCTCTCCGTGGACATTAGATGGCCGCCCATGAACAGGGTGGAGAGCACCAAAGTGTTGAGGAAGAAGTTGGTCAGTCCCTGGAAGATGGCAATGCCGTAGCCCAGCTCCTGGGCCAGCCTGGCCGCCTCGTTCGTCTCCGTCTCGAACAGCTGCATCTCGCGGTACTCGCAGGCACTGGAACGCACCGTTCGTATGTTGGACAGCGCCTCCTCGCACACACCCGTTGCCCGTTCCGCCTGAGCCTGTGAGCTTTTGCTCAGCGATCGCAGTTTCCGGCCCAGGTAGGACATGAACATGACGACGCAGGGGACACTGGCCAGGGCTATGGCCGCCATGTGCGGGGATATCATAAAGAGGGATATGCTGCCGCCTATAAGCTGGGCGGCACTCCTCAATCCCTGGGCCACAAACTGCTTAAACGAGGTCTTGAAGTCCTGCACATCGGCGGTCAGACGATTGACCAGCTCACCCGTCCGATTGTCATCGAAGAAGGCAATGTCCTGGACAACGATCTGCTTGAACAGATCCTGCCGCATCTTGGCCGCCATCTGCTCGCCGACGCGGCTCAGCAGGTAGATGTACATGAAGGTGAAGCCCGACTGGAGCATGTACAGGCTCAACAGGTTGCTAGCCGGCTTGCTAACGTCCTTCACGAAGGAGTTGTTGATGGGATCCGTCACATAGGTGTTGGCATAGCGGGCCAGCGTGTTGACCAGGTCGCCGAGCAGGTTTGGTATGCGTATATTGATGTAGGCCACTATCAGGGCGGCCTGGGGAGGAGGAGGAAGGAAACCATTGATTGGAAGGCTTTGATTTGTAAGGAAAACTACTCACGCATACGGCACCGATCAGCTCCCAGAGATGTGGCTCCAGGTACGACCATAATCGCAGCCAGTCAAACTTCTCCTTATCCTGATCCTCCTCCAGCGGTTCCTTTCTTACTGCCAGCCGGCTGCCCTCGCAGTGCACGATGTGTCCTCGTCCCGCCCACCAGGAGCGGACGCCCAGTCCCAGGGTGAGGCTACCGCCGCCCCACAGAAGCAGGCGGGTGGTGTGCAGCAGGCGGGTGGCAGGAACTCCAGCGGGCGTTGTGGGCGTACCTCGCAGGTGCTGTCGCATCAGGCGGGCGGCATTCTGGAGGCGTGGCAGTGGCTGCTGCGTCGGCTGGAGCAGGTGGCGACTGAGAGAGAGAGAAAGAGCAGCGTTAAACCGTTGGAATGATGACATAACCGGGAGAGAGAGGCGAAGGCGAGGCGCGGGCCAGGGTCAGGTGCGTGGGATTGGCGCCAGGTTAGCATCATCCTCACCTGAACAGGTCGCTGCTGCGACCGCAGTTGGACACGAGTAGGCGCAGCATCGGGGCTTCTCCTCTCTCTTCTCGTCTCGTCTCGCGTGGCTGGCAAATAACAACAACAAAAAGAAAAACGCAAGCGCTAAGGCATCAGAGCGGTGTTTTTGTTTTTGTTCGCCGTTGTTTGGCTGGCGCGGCAGTGTGACCAGACACGTGCACATGTAGCGTTTCAAAAAAAAAATATATCATTGCAAATTGCAATTTCGATTTATCGATATTATAATGTAAGAAATACTAAAAACTATTTGCCTCTCGCTCTCCCTCTTACAATTTCTTTACACATTTTAAATTATGGATCAAATCGAACCTTTTTGTACGATTTATGCTTTTAATTATTGTCTAGCTTATGATAGATTTTATTATAATTGGCCCGTTTCTTCTACTGCGAGTCGCTGGAACTGGAGCTGGAGCTGTCGGTGGACATGACCTCCACATCGTCCTGGGCCCGAGTTTCCAGGGCCACAGTGTTCCCCGAAGCGCCCATGGTCATGTGCAGTTCACCGAGATTCCAGTTGAATTGATTTTGGAAGGCATTCGGCACCTCGCCGCCCGCCCCACTTCCACTGCCGCTGCCAGCGCTGCCGGACAGAGATCGTTGCTGCTCGGAGGGAATCCCACTGTTTTGATGCGTGGCAGGTCCTCCGTTAATATTCTGCTCGGATTTGCCCAGCAGACCATTTCTCATCTCAATGTCTGTGGGATACGGTCGTCGCAGGTCTCCAATGCACCAGGTTAAAGGAGCACTGACCGCATTTGCGGAACTGATACGATGAGCGTACTTGATCAGCTCCTCGGAGGAAACCGGTCGCTTGTTGGCCTGATTTATGCTGGCCAGCTTCTGGCGGGCCTGGAATATGGCTGTGGATAGGATGAGCTCGGCATCCTTCAGTGACTTTTGCAGCTTCTGTATTTCACGGTCCTGATTCGAATTGGACAAGTTATTTGGAAAACTGTAAACCTCTACGATAAGACAGCAGCAACTCACATGCACCTCCACCTTGGCCCGCAACTTGTCCATGGCCTCCTCCACTTTGGCCTGCTCTTCCGCCAGCTCCAGCATTTTCCGAAACTCCTCATCTTTGGCCACCAGCAAGTCCAGCAGGTCCACCAACTCTGTGCTGGATACCTTCTGGTGCGCCTGCTCGATCAGCTCCTTGGCTATTATCTCGATGTCGTCGATTAGGAGGAGCAGGCGCTCCTTGGTGCTCAGGTGAAAGGACATTATTACGCTAATTCGCAGATTTTTAAGCCGGTTTGCAATTTATTTTCATTTACAAGCCGCAGTGTGGCCGAAGCAAGAAAGCGATAGAAAGAATCGACTGCCGTTGGTTCTTCTCTATTCAATTGTTACCAAATATAACCTTATCGATAGAAAGTATCGATTGCTCTTCATCGCCTTTGGTTCATCTCTATCTATCTTCTTCACGAAATTCGACCATTTTGCATTTTGCTAAACTTTGCGAATTCATTTTGCATTTGGCAGGAAAACTTATTAGCAGAGAGACAAGATGGAGGTCGATGACGAAGAGTACGAGGTGCCCTCCAGCAGCAACAAGGGCGAGAAGAAGCGCTTCGAGGTGAAGAAGGTAAGTTTGGTTGGCCGCCCACAGTCAGCGTTTTTTTTCCGGCGGTCATTGCCTTGAGGGAAATTTCATTGATCCGATCTCTTTGTGTCTCTCTCTCCCCTCCCGTCCATTTCTGGAATTGCGCCTTTTCATCCTGGCCTCGTTCAGTGGAATGCCGTGGCTCTCTGGGCCTGGGGTATGTAGCTACCAACGCCAATTCTTTTAACAGCGACACCTACTAACGCTCCGCAACATCTCTTACCTTTCACATAGACATCGTCGTGGACAATTGCGCCATTTGCAGAAACCACATCATGGACCTGTGCATCGAGTGCCAGGCCAACCAGGCCTCGGCCACCAGCGAGGAGTGCACCGTGGCCTGGGGCGTCTGCAACCATGCTTTCCACTTCCACTGCATATCCCGTTGGCTAAAGACGCGTCAGGTCTGTCCCCTGGATAACCGCGAGTGGGACTTCCAGAAGTACGGTCACTAGACGATGGGGCGAGACGAGTCACGGGAACGATGATGCACCTTGCGGATGCATGCCACAACCCTATATAAAATACCTTCTTAGATTTTAAGCGAGCACGGGAGAGCTACACATGGCGGCTTGCGAGGACATTGCCAAAGTGGGCGGCCCTAAAGTTGCTTTCCCGGAAAAACCACACAAAAACAACAAGAACAACAGGAAACCTTTTTGTAACGCTAACGGAATAAAATGTATAAGTTGGAAAAGTGAAGCCTAATTTGATGAGTAATTTTTACTTGGAAAGGGAAATTTGGTAGTTTTTCTTCTTTAAAATTAAATGAATTGAACATTAATCTATATGTTGGATAAGAATCGGTGGAATGAATGATTAAAAGTAACTACTTTTAAGATTGCGGTTTTTAAAAGAGATTAAATTGTCAAAAATTAATAAAATATATGTTGTTAAATGTTAAATAAAGTATGCAGATTTATTGGCCTTATAAAAACTAAGACAAAAACGCTTTCGGAATTGAATTTAATGCATTTTTGGCTGAGTTATAGATTTTTTAATTTTGAATTTTTTGTTTCAAACTTTTTTTAAATAAGCACCACTTTTTTTAATTCCATAAATTGTTAAAATTGCCCCATTTAAATTTTAAAAAAATCCAAACAAATCTTGTTTAATAAATAAAGTAAAAAAAGTAATATCCAAAGAAATCTTAAAAACACAAAAGCAAAAGCTTCGTGATGATCTGCTGGAAAGCCTTGATAGAACCGTGAAACTCTTGGTGCGGATGAGGTGTCCAAGTGCAAATGAGAAAGAAAACCAACATGCATTTAGCAAAAGAAACTAATTTTCTTGTTTAGTTTATTTATGAATGTTGTTGTTGTTGTTGTCGGCTGCTGCAGTGTCTCTTAGGAAATAATACACAGTAGTTACACAGTATGAATATAAAGTATATATAATATATATGCATATCCGAATATGATTTATGTTTAATTATACAACTAAACTAATTTACACTTTAAAGTTTAAACTTATATGGTAAACACAAAAAAAAAGTAAATCATAATAATAAAAAAAAGAAATTTATATATGATGTATATATATCGTAATAAAAACAAAATCGTATTCATGATATATATCGTGAGAGTCTGTCGGGGGATGTGTGTGTGTGTGTGTGAGCGGGGAAGGGTTTATAGCTGATGAATGGATAAATGATGAGGGGGTTTAACCCAGGGAAACCCTATGAATCCTTTTGCCTTTTCCTTTCTTTCTTTCTCTTTTTTCTCACATATATTCCCCCTCATTAGTCCTTGTGTGGTTGCAGTTGTATTCGCTTTTTATTTGTATTTTCTCCCAAGTTGTTGTAATTCTTCGCCTTTTTTGTTTATTTTTTTATATACAGTTATTTTCGGTTTTGTTGTGTGTTTAGCTTTCTTCCCTCTTCTTGTGT
>JAEIII010038896.1:0-30977 GCA_018905755.1 Drosophila ohnishii | reverse complement strand
GAACCCACGACCCTGAGATTAAGAGTCTCATGCTCTACCGACTGAGCTAGCCGGGCATTCGAAACCCGGCCAGCCAAAGTGCAGGCAAGCCCCTAAGCGATCTAAGCGAGAAGCAAATCTAAAAATAGATTTTCCGAAAGAAACCTTTCAGAAAACTAAAACGTATTGTTTTTATATGTTTATTTATATTTGTATTTGAGAAACTATTTGAGGTTTACAAGTAAGAAAGTACATTTGTCGAAATTTGTATACCGTATCAGTCTGCAGTTAAATTATTGAAATTGTATTTAAAATTTTTTAAATAATTAAAATTGAACTACTTTGCAATGGAATATATCTATATGCATACATTTTACTATTAATCCATTACAATATCTGACTGCTTATTGGTAATGCTGCTTTATTTTAATTATTTACAAACAAAAACTATATATTCTTTGAGTATATATTTCTCCCCCTAACTTGCAGACCAGTGTAAATCATAGCTTGCGTGTACGCCATTTGATTTTAGATTGCTTTTGGGGTAGCCAGAGCCAAGAGAAAATGTTGACACTTTTGATTACGCAGTATAATGGCTGCCGTTCCCCCCTGCACAGCCCCGATCAGCAATCGATTCGATTCGATATATTCGACGAGTATATTTACATGTGAGGTCTGCAGGAATGCATTCACGGCCGACTCCTTGGCCCAGAAGTCCCGCAGCGTCGCCTTCTCCGGGGGCTCCCTGCCCGGATAAGCGGTCATCTCCGTTGTGGTCGATTCGGCGTACATCGATGTCGATTGCGATTACAATTACACTCACACACGCACCCGCACACTCACACACAAACACACACAGTGAGCACTGGCTACTTAGCCTAGTTTTTGTGTATATTTCGGCTTTATTTTTGGCAGGGCCAACACGCCTTGACTCGGATTCGGATTGGGAAATAAATGAATTTAGAGCACGTGACAATTTGCGCCTTGATTTATGCGCCAAGGTTCCTTGTCGCTGCTTATTTATGCTATTTTTATTTTTGGCCGTAATTTGAATAATATGTCCGTATAAAAAAGCATTTATCACCGTTGATATAATTAATGTCACTTGCACAAACAACAACACAGCGCAGCAACACAAATGTTTAATATGACGAGTGGAGGAGGCAGCATATTTTCGGAAATTAAATTGCTGCCTCGATGATTGCGATTGCGATTGCTGCTCTGGTGCGTGGGAGCAGAGTCCTTGTTGTCCTTTTTCGTGGCCACAGAGACAGAGAGTTTGCCATGTAACCGCATTAGCCGCTGCTAGACACCAAACTGTGCCTACGGTCCTTCTCAAAGTCCTGAAAGTCGCTGAAAAGTTTCCCAGCGGCGCGTTTTCCAAACCGCAGCACACAATATGACGCAAAATATTGCACTGCATACATAAACATAAACAAAAGGGGGTAGCGGAGGGAGGTGGGGAAAAGGCGATTTGGTTGGAAAATGGAAAGCGGCCAAGAAGAAGAAGCGTCTTGACACGTCAAGCCTGTGTGTGTATTTGTGACATGGTCTAATGGCATTTCCAAATAGCTTAGCGCAAAAACTTCATACAACAGTCACTCTTACACTCACACACGCACACTCACTCACACTCTCTCAACTTGTCAGGCCATCAACAACGACAACAACAACAACAACAAGAGGAACAGGAACAACAACAGGCTACACCAACAATGGCGACGTTTCAATTGCATTTCCGTTTGTACCAGTTTTCATTTCAAAACTCATAAGTTTCAGACGACATCAACGACGACGACGACGACGACGACGTGACCAGCGGGCTCCTCTGCCTCCGGTCCTCCTTATTCTTCTTACACAGCAAGAAAATTTCATATTGTTAAAGAATTACATTGAAAAGATTTTATAGGAAATATTTAGCATACTCTATAGGCCTAAAAATTGTAATACTAAAATACTTAAACAATTCTGCTGGATTTACAAAGAATTCAAAAATCATGATTACAAATAAATCACATAAATAAATTAGTTTTTATGTATTTTTATGGTATTTAAATTCTAAAAACAAAGCTTATGTTTAGGTCTAACCTCGGGAACTACTTATAAAGAAATTTTCTCCTCGTTTTTTTTTTTTTGAATATTTAAACAAATATTTTCTAGATTTCACCTCTTTAAAAGTAAGTTAAATAATGTTTTTCCTAAGCACCCAATATTTTCCCCAGTGCAGCTAAGAAACACGCTGTGGCTGACAGCGCGGGACAACTGTTTGCAAATTCTAAAAACTTTTCAATATGTTTGACGACGTGTGCCATTCACAATGGGTGGAAAACACTTTTTGCTTGTTTAAGCGAAGGTGGAAAACGTTGCCCAGGTATATTCGCCAGGTAAACGAGAAAGTTTTCTTGAGGAAATAATGGATGGCTGCGAATAAAGATTATGTAAATACAAACATTTCAGAGGAGAATATTCAAGATATCCAAATATTTAAAGTTGGTTATGCTTAAGGAGTTTTCTTGAATTTTATTTAAGGTTTCTTATCTTATAAATTCACTAGATTTCTGTGGCTTAAATAATAGTTTACTTATAAAGCTGCTTAGAATTTTAAGAATTATATATAATTTTCCCCCGCTATTTTACAGCTATTTTCCTCTCTTTACGAATTACTTTTTAAAATAAGCCACATTTTAACAATTTTTTTACAGCACGCTATAAAAAGTTTGAAGAGTAATACCCACGCTATAGTGCTTTTTATCGGGCTAACTACATTTTAGTTCCCCTGTGCAACAAGGGCCAGCTTTGGCCCAAGTGAAAGTTGTTGTCTATGGGAAAAACAACGGAAGTTTGCCACCCCGAACAACCTCAACCCTTGGCCTGCCTCCCTTCGTCCCTTGGCCACTATTCTGGCCCAGTACTTCCACTTTACCACTTGAGCCGCTTGACAACTTTCACCATTAGCGGAACAACGGACAAACACCAGCACACTCACTCACAATATGGCACACACAAGTCGAATTTGTAGTCAGCGCCATCAATTCGAGTTGAAGACATTCCCCACCATTTTCCCATTTCCCACTTCCCAGCCCAACCCCTCCTCTTGGAGGAGGCCTGTGTTTTATTGCCCTGTGCGCTTTGAGGGCGACAAGAATGTTTGGCGAGTGCTTTACAGCACCACGGTCCGGTGGATTGAGTTGTTTTGCATAGTTTAAAGCGAGTGACGTCAGTGGCAGAATTATGAAAATATCACAAGGCGGGGGAGAGGAGAAAGCCCTGCCCGCCTGCATTTCTAACCCCCGGAAAACTGGGCTGGGTGCGCCTGTAAATAATTTATTTATACCCCCACCATCGCCCACCCACCAACGTTTAGGCGACTTGCCTTTCTGCGGGGAATTTGTTGTCATTTATTACAGTTGCTGCCAGTTGGCCACTTGCTTTTTTGGCAACAAACGAGTCCGTGTTGCCAAAACGTAGGGCGAACGAATAAACAAATAGCCAAATAAGTAAAAGGGCAACAAAAAATATTTTCTGCAAATTCTAATTACTGTCATTTGGCTCTGGTTTAAGTTTTTCTCGCCGGCTGCGGCTGCGGCTACGGATCTTGGCAACTTTTGCCAAGGGCCAGCATAAATTGGCTTTCATGCAGCCAAAAACTTTTGCCTGCCTTCTCTCTCTCTCTCTCTCTTTCACTTTTTCCCTCTTTGTTTTTGATTAAGTTAATATATTTTAATTTTGTTTTATGGCGGGAAGCAGTAGTAAAACGAGTGAAATTATTACAGCTCATCTTAAACAAAACAAAAGTCGTTTGCCATTTATGGACCAGTTAAAGTGGCAGACTCCTCCTCAAAGGGGAAGCAGAAATAAGAGCTTCGTCGATGATTTAAATAGCCAATCCCGGGGAACCCCTTTTCCCGGAAGGAGGTGAGTCTGAGGGGCAGGCAAATAAGTTCAACCCTTTTTATGTTGCTCACTCGATAAACTTTTATAGTTCCTGTTACTGTGGCAGTTGCTCCTCCAATTGATATTCCGCGGGCCAGGCCAGGCCAGGCGTCGCTTAAACTGTCCTCGGCTATTTATTTAACCCCCCGATCTCCGCGTTTGCTGCTGTTGCAATTAAAAACGCTGATATATGTTCTTTTTACAATTCAATAAATTTACGCAATGCTTTACTGTTGCCAGTCCCCGTCCTGGCTTTTAATGCAATATTTGGGTTCGCCTGCGCGCGCTTTTTGTATACAATTTATTTTGACTCTGTGGCGCAACGAAACGAAACGATTCAGAATCTTGCAAACCAATGACAGTTTAATTAATTGCCGCACTGTAATGCGTTTTAAATTGTCATGTTTATACGGAAAAATGCTCGCCGAGGGCCGAGGACCGAGCCTTTTGGCTGGTTGTGGACACGGCACGTCCTTTATGTGTGTGTGTGTGGGTGGCTTAATGCCCGATTGCGGGACAATGGGTGGAAATCGAGAGTAATAAAGCAACACAACTATATTTCCATTGTACTAGCAGCAAAGTGCTTTTGGAGAAGTCAAAACACACAGTTACAGCGGAATGAGAAAACCAGAAAGGACATGGTTTTCTAAGTCAATTAGAGAGCTTATCTGTTTTCTATTTCTTGAAATGAAAATAAATAATAAAGGGAAAATGGTTAATAAGTTATAGGAAACTTGGTTTTTTTAGTAAACATTAAAAAAAGACTCACACGAAAAGAGATTATAAAGAGATTTTAAATAAGGCATTAAAGAGCAATAATAGGAAATGTATTTTTAATTCTTAGGTTTCAAGTAGTCTTAAATAATACTACACCTTCCTTTTATTTTTTAAAATAAATAACAGCTCATTTACCATTAATTTTAATGCCTTAATATCGAAATCCTCCCATGGTAGACCGTTAATTCATGTGTGTGTTTATGGGCAGAAGGCTGGCTGGCTTGCTGGCCGGGTAATATTGTTTTACATTTGTGTTTCATTGTTTTTAATAATTGTTATTATTGTCCGAGGCTGTTTTTCGATTTCAACACCTACATATTTTCATAGGAATTTGCACATGCGGTTGTACACCCCTCACCCCCTCCTCTCGCAATGCTAATGCAATTTCAATGGCCGCAAACTACAACAACGGGCAATTTAAACGTCAACCACAATGAGGAGGATCGAGTGAATATATATATATGAATATTCACATATTTATGCACCGCATCAGCGACTCTGTGTGTGTGTGTGTTTTCGTTAAGCCTCGGAATGCAGCTGCTCTGATTTGATAAGACGCTTAAGTGCTTCGGTTGGACTAATTTATTAAAGTGCTTTATTAATGCCCTTACGAAATCCTGGCCCCAATTGCGTCATGGCATCTGGATGCTCCTAATTGTAAGTCCTGCCCGAAGGAAAACAACGCCAGCTCAACGGGATATATAACACGGGGACAACGGCATTCAGCAGTCGCCAGTACAACAATGGCGGTCTGGGTCACATTTTCCAAGCCAATGCGCCTGCAACACGGCGAATGCGTAATATTAATAGGCGTCTACGTAAGCAAAATCTCTCGGGCCCCCCTCTTCCCGTTACACGTTACCATGGCTCATAGCCGTAGCTTTTGCCTTAATTGCAAAACGCCTTAAGGCTATAGACGCGTTCGAGCCTATATACACATGTCCATACATATGTAAGCGCATAATTATTACTTTGGAGGGTAGGCCTCAGAGTTGTCAAAGAATGAGGAGGTTCTCTTTGGGGTTAAATGATCCTTAATAATACGGATTAATTTGGTTATCTATTGTGAGAAGGCAAGGACGAGGCCAAGCATAATTAGAGAGATGTGTTTGATAATTAGCTGATGGAAAAGGAACAGACTATTGCGTAAGAAATTCGAGGAATTCGGGGTGATTTCCTGAAACTAAGGATTTGATTATAGGGTTTGTATTTCGAGTCTTTGAAGTATTAAATTAAGTTAAGGTTATATTTTATATAATTTATTTAGCTTAGAATAATTGAAAATCTCATAATGCGTATTTGTATTGCTAAATCATTTACCTCGAGTCAAAATGTTATTTTATGTAAATCAAAAATTATAAAAACTATGTTTAATTAATTACCAACTCTACAATCCCCCCTCTACCTTTCTGAGATAACATTTACGCCCACTGCACTATGAATTCACCTTCATTATGTGCTCACCAAAATAAACACAAGCAGATGTACATATACTTATATATATTTATATATATAGAGTCCTTCTGTCCATGATACATATCCGCAAACATGCGTTCGGATTGCCCAACAATTTGGCAACTCAATTTGAACTTGACTTTAATTAGTCTCCGAGGCGTGACACAAATTGTTTGTTATTGTTCCCCGGCCTGAAAGCCATTTAATCAAAGTAATGTAATTTTTCAATAATCGAATCTATATACGCAGACCGTAGCAATTATTTCAGGGCCTTTTCATTCAGACGACCCTGATTGGCAAACAATTTTAAATGAAAAAGTGCAGCGAACAAAAAAATTGGCAGCGAACAACAAATTAAGAATGCGACGAAAGGCGGCAATTAAACGGTAAAAATCCAGTGGCCAGGATGCGATTTTCCCCAGACTTCCCCTGCTGCTTCAGAATCCCCTGAATGAAATCCTGGATGCTCTGCAGCAGTTACGTGTGCCAACTGTCAATGCAATCAGTAGCCGTAATGCTGCCCGGGCGGACAACTCAAAAATGTAAATCAAGCATGCCTCTGATGACGCAGTCAGAAAATCATTAAAATGAGCCCACAATGGCACCGGCCAGCGAAGAGTCAGCAGCGGACAACAGGGACAGCACAGCAAGGCTTAAAAAACAAAAAGGACGAGTCCTGTGAGTCTGTGTTTATATTTGTGTCAAGCAATTAAAAAATCATTGCAGCAGCAGCAAACAACCGGGATAAGTTTCCAGCATCCACCAGGTGATGGACTATAAAGTGATGCTTAACTTTTAAACGTTATTTAGTTTTACAAGTCTACTAAAAAATATATAAAGTTGGGATTAAACTTGGGTTTAAATTAAAAATACTACGGAAGCCAATATAAATATCTTTCATTAAAGTTTTATTGAAATTTATTCTAAAAACAATTGCTATCTTTTTAAATTCCCCTAAAACTTTCTGATCTTTTAACTTCATATTAAATAATTTAAAAAATATACAACACAGAATTTTAAATTATTTTGTATTGTACAAATAAATCCTGCTTTCCTGTTACCCTTTCAATGGGTATTGAGTATAAAATGCTCTTGTAATTGTAGAGCAGACGCGTCATATACACCCAAACGCGCATTACTCATACGCCCTGGTGGCCTGCTGCACCTTTTGTTAAAGCGAGTGCGAGTGCTGCTGGGCGGAAATTCAGGTGGAAAAAGGTAAAAGTGGGGTAGAGCAGAGGAAAGTGAAGAGGTTGGGCTGGCAAAAAGGCAGTGGCGTTGGCGGCAACTGAGATTTTGTCGTGGCGTTGTAAGTGAAAAGGATCACGACCACGCAAATGCGCAATTTATGTCGTCAGGTGCAGTCAACGGACACAGCTGTCCCGGCCCCTCGTCAGCACCTAGAGCTGCCCATAACGGAGGTGAGGCGCAATTTCACCACCCCCTTAACCGAGTTGGCTATAGCTAGCCAACTATTTGAACCCATACCCAGCTCCCTCAGCACCGGTTCATCCACATTTCACATCCCTGGCGCGTGCAACACGTAAATGGCAGCGAAATTTATCAAACGCTTTATAGCCCGAAGGCAAGTCCGAAGTTTTTGGCTTGCTGCGGTGCGGTGTGGTGCGGAAAAGCCGGGAAATAAAAGAGGCTGAGGTAGTGGCACACTCATACACGTGGCACACGGGTTTGTTGGGCTTAATCTTGTTCACATGTCACTGCAGCTTGTTTGGTCATAAGTTGCCTGGCCGCCGCAGGAGGAGGAGGAATAGAAAAAAATAATTGACGTGAAATCTGGTCGATTACCACCCACTCCACTACTGACCGCCGCCCACTTTATATGCAGTTAATTACAGCGGCGCTGACCTTGCGTGCTGCATGCCCGCATTTTGGCTTTTGTTCTCTTGGCATGCCGCTCACGTCTGTGCCAAAAATCTTAATTTCTCTGCGGCTCTGCGTGTCCGTTTTCTTGGCCAACACCGTTTTATTTTCTTTTCTTTGCTTTTTTTTGGGGTGCAGCTCCGTCTTGGCCATCATTCATAATTGGCGTGCTGCACCTTTAAGGCGTATTTATGGCACAGTGGCATTATCGGGCCTGCCTGGGACTGGCTGCTAAATTGCCTGATATATATGTCCAATTTCATAGCAAAACTGGCCAGCAGAGGGGAATTTAAATGGAAGTTTATATTGGGGTCAAGAGAGGAATTTATAAATTGCATTGGAGCCATTCTCGGGGAGGGTGTGGTGTAAAGTTAAATAAAAAAAAACCATCTCTTCGAATGCAATCTTAATTCATTTTCTAGAAAGCCCAAACATTGGCTCTCCGTTTTGTAATAACTAAATTGCATGATTCCCTTGTACTTTCACTGCAAAATTGGTTTGAAATGGAATTCTGCCCTTGGGAAAGTTTAGATTTCCAGTTGTGGGTATAATAAATATAGAAAAAATAAATATTTTTATTTTAGGCTGACTTTTTGAGGGCTAATAAATAAAGCTACAATTTTTTCCTTGTTTTTCTATTGAAGTTTTTATTTTTGCATGAAATCTGCAGCTATTTTAATCTCGGAAAAACATATCTAGCCAGTAAAATTCATAACAATTTTAGCTTGATCTAAAATATCAAAATAAAAAGAGTTTAAAGATTCCCAGGAATTTCTAGCATTTCAACCATTCCCCTTTTGGTTTCTATTTTATTTATCAAGACATTTTAAACCTTTGCTTTTCCCTAAAAGATATAAGCCCTAAACAAATTATAAGAATATGGAAATTAAAAATGTTTTGAGAGGAGCGAAAGGAAACTTGAATTCCTTTTCCGGGAAAGCTAACAAATTCCATTAATGCTCGTTAATCCCATCCACAGTGTTTCGCCCAAAGAGTTTTCCGCCCATTGTCTTGGTGGAAATTCCTTTGTCGCAGCCCACTGTTTTTCCCTACGACCTTCGGTGGGGAAATTTAAATTTTGATTACAAACTGTAAGCATGAAGCACTCCACCCACTCCGTGTCCTGGCCGCCAAGCAGAGCAATTATTTGGTGAGCTTGACAAGGTTAATGCAATTTGCTGCACCCAAAATCATTCAAATTTTCCAGGTGGGCGTCACGCATGCCTGGTTGAATAAATTATCATAAATGATTTCGTAAACAGTGCTTTTTTTTTTCTCTGACCATAAAATGAATTTATATTATTAGCTGCACTTTGTGCCTTTTTTCTTGGGCCTCCTCCAGCGGACTTTGCATACATTTTTAATTTCCCTAAGTGAAACGCCACAAGTTTTCAAATTGGACTTTTTCGCGTGAGTTCGCCCAAAGTGCCGGCTGATTTTCTATGCATTTTCCCATTTTCCCCCATTTGATGTGTATATATGAGTACGCCCCATTGTTCTTCGTGGCCTTTTGTACCACGGCATGGAGCCTGCGGATCGCGACCTCACACACAACGGAGGGCCGGAGCTGTGGAGCCCCTTTTGGTTGCCGAGGAGAGCGCCGCTGGCTCATCATAAGTTTTGATTTTGAGCAGTGCTAGGAAAGGATGAGGGGCCTTACACTATGAGAAAATAATCTTACATTAAATTATAAACTAAATTCAATATTAATCTATTTATTTAAGTTTTTTAAATATTTTTAAAGCTTTAAGAAATCAATCTCTAAGCTTGTCTTGTCAGCATCTGTGATTTGCCTTGAATGGAAAATCTCTGAACGAATAAGGAGCATAAATTATATATTAAAAATATTATTAAAATTATAAAAAATACATCATTTAAATGTCTAATCTATTTACTTTCTTGTTTAATTTTCCTATAATTTTCCTTAGTGCACGCTGCATGCTTCATGCTGTGCTTTTGTTTGCCAGCCGCGGGCCAGGCGCGGAATTGGCTTTGCCGTTGCAACTTGCAAGTTGAGGAGCCGTCGTAGTGGTTCCTATGGAGGAGCCTGGAGGAGAATCTACAAACTAGCGGGTTTCGATGGTACTGGGGATGCTTGGAGTGGTGTATGCCTCTGCTTCTTGTTTTTTTCTATTTTTTTTTTAAGCCAGCTCCACTCTTTGTCTTGGGCACTGGCAAACTCTCTGACTTCGGCGACTGCATTAGACGCATAGCTGGCTTTTGACTTGCTCGTTATCGATTATGGCTTGCTGCCACGCCCCCGCTTGCCCACAAAAGGTTTGGCCAAAAGAGGCAAAAGAAGGTGGAAACTTTTTCAATAGTTGTTCCCAGGACATGCAGGATGTGCGGACACTTGATTGCTGCGCCCGCATGCTGCCATGTGCTTTGTGATTTGTGCGGACTTCTTTTTTATTTTTTGGCCAGCTGTCAAAGCCTGTCCTGGCCTTTAAGCCATCTGCTGAGGACCGAAGGACAGACTCAGCAAAGGCAATGATTGAAATTTATGCGAAAATCAACAATTGAACAAGAGAGCTGGCCAAGACGAGTAAGTGGCTTTTATAGAATGGATAAAGGAAAAATATTATCAACAGTAGATTGATAGGTTTCTGATTTTATTTCTAAAGGAATTGTATGTAGTTTTTAGATTAAATAAATTAAATAATTCACTGAAAAGTAGTCTCTTTTGTGAGGATGTTTTGTATGTAATTTTATATTATATTTAAGAGTGATTTTGACAGCATTTTTTAAAGGGGAAATATACAGATAGATGACTATTAAATTATTGTAAATTATTCTGTATTATTTATTATTATTATTATTAAATTTTATTATTTTTAATTTATTAATAGAACGTTATTTATTTATTAGAAATTGTTTACAGAAATGCTTGTTTCTGAAAATTCTTTGAAAATACTCTGATTTGAATCCTTATCCTTAGCCTTAGGTCCTTTCCCCCTCTGACGATAAACCTATCGATAGACTTCCAGCTGACCCTTTTTTCCTTGAAGAGTTTCAGTTATTTTTCCCCCCCGACATGTGTGTTAGCTCGTGTTAGAAGTTTTCTAAGAGCAGCCCGTTCTCTTAGCCACTTTTGCAAGCTCTCGAGTAAGCCAACACTCGCTCGACCATAAAAAGCTAAGACCTAATTCCCGACTTGCCCTCTCCTCCCAGGCCGCAGCTCGTGCTAATTGTTGGTATTGTTTCCCTTAGCCAGCAACTCCCACAGTGCCGTGAATGGGTGAGTGAGTGAGTGAATGAGAGCGAGAGAAAAGGAAAGTGCTTGCATGCAAAAATGCGACCCCACCACCCACTCTCCGGCCCCCCCAAGGACGTCCAAGGAAGAGGGAGCAAAACAAAGAAGCCAAAAGGCGAGCGCCGACGCCTTTGATTTTTAGGCCAAGTGACCAAGTTTCTCACCCATTTTGGAGTGGGACGCTGACCGCAAAAAACTAAAGAACGCTGAAAGCTGAACGCCAAAACCTCGTATATAGTTTTATGGAACACACACACACACACACACACACTCGGAACACTCACCGAAATTATACCAAAATATTCAAATTTATATTGATTTTGCTGTGCTGACGTGAAAACACTCACTTAAACTTAAACTTAAAAAAATATATTATGGAAAATGCAGAGTGCAGAATGCATGCGAATCTCGGGACTCACCTTGAAGGCCTTGAACGAGGAGACCACATAGAAGGCCCCATCCTCCAGCTCATCCAGATGGTACTTGCGATCCCCGTCCATGGAGAAGACATAGCGTGCTCCCCGCGGCAGGTCCATCTTGGGTGAGATCTTGTCCAGCAGGTTGTCCAGCGAGGTCACATCCCGGCCCGGACGATAGCGCAGCTCCACGCCGGGAAAGAAGGGATCCCCATTGCGGTAGAACACCACCCGGCGTGCCTTCCAGTACGAGAGATTGTTGTAACGCGCGGCCGCTGCACTGGAGATCTCTGGCCGGGACTTGGAACGCACCAGCGGCACCACCGGCGGCTGCTCCGAGGTCTCGCTCATGTTGTCCGGATAGCCGGGACTGATGGCACGACTCTGGCGGCCACTGGTTGCTCCGCCTACGCCGTTCCGCTGCTGCCAGTAGTCCGGCACCTGGCGATCGGGTAATCCCACCACCTGCTCGGCGGCTGCTAAGTCCTCCTCCTCGTCATCGTGGGCATTCTGAATCCGAAAGCTGGAGGACACAGGGCGCTTGGAGGGACTCTTGGTCGGACTGCTGCGGTTGCTATCGTGTCCGTTCCCGTTCCCGTTCCCGTTGATGTTGCTGCCGTGCTTGTTGCCGTGGCCGTTGTGCTGCAGATTATCATCCAAATGGGGCTGCGTCGGTGGCGGCGAAACGTTTCCCTCGAGCGGTGCGTTCGGACTAATTTGTGGCATTGTTTGGCCGCTCAGAACGGACTCGTTACTGCCAGCTGCTAAGCCATCGCCAGCACCTACTCCTCCTCTGGCTTCATTTCCTCCTCCCCCGCCGCCTCCTCCTCCACCGCCGACATCCACCTCATCCTCGATGTTATGGGCCTGGCTCAGGCTGGTCATATAGTCGTCGTTCTCTTCGTGGGACATTGTCCTGGTGTTGGTGTGCAGAAGCACTCACTTCGGCGTTCTCTTAAGGCACTTTCCCTGGCTCACCACCTGGCTTTTGGCTTAGTTCACCTGGCTCACTTGGCTCACTTGGCCCACCTTGCGTGTGCTCGGTTTGTTGTGGTCAAAGGAATCGCTAAGGGCAGCGTCGTCGCGTCGACGCAATGCAAAAATGTGGAGCGCAAAAAATGTGAAGCCACTTCTTGGAGTTTTCTTCTCAGCTTTCGTTTTCGCCCGCAGTCGCTGGTTGTCCAGCGCGGAGCCAAGGAGCTCTTAGCTGCAAATTAGAAATATTTGAAAGTGATTTGCAACTCATTTTTGGAATTTCTCACCTCATTTTAAAGCATTTTTATAATAATTAAAATAAATGCCAATTTCAATTAGGATTGGGTTTTGGCTTTTATATAAACCAAATATTAAAAAAAAAAATTAAGCACTATTAAGATAAAGTTTTTAATATTCTTCCTTGTTTTTACTGTTTTTAAAAGCTTGTAAATTTATTTAATATTATTTTGTTCAGATTTTACAGATTTTGTCATTTCTGTTGAACTTAAAAACAGGAAAATATATTCACAAGGACTGGAAGTTAAATAATATATTTAATATTATTTTATTATACATTATTAAATTCAATGACAACATCTTCTTCTCTGATTGATGCCACCCCTAATTGCCACATTCATAATCCGGTAACAAATCGTACATATGTTCCTGCTCTTGTCCCAGTCTCAAGGACTGCACTTAGAAATATCAACTGTGAACCATGTCCTCTCACCCTTTGCTCAATCGATATGCCACGAGCTCTCGATGCAATGTGTCCAATGCTGCCATTGCCCATTGCCCAGGGGCTCTTCAGAGTCCCTCCTCTCGAATCCGGGTCTCTGCACCCAGAGCTCCCTGCTCCTGGTTGCTCCCTGCTCCCTGCTGCCTGCTGCCTGCTGCCTGCTCCACGGGTCAATTCAATGGGCTGTCCGGCGAGCAGCACTTGCCACTGCCTTTGTCCCGGTAAACAGACCGGAGACCGAAGAGCCCCACTCAACCATTCGGCGTGGGCACTACAAACATTCACACTTCTGCGGGCCAAAGGGATGGGGATATATGGAATGGCAGAGGGCGGGGAAGGGGAAGGGGGAGTGTGGTACACCGGACTGAGTTCAGGGTTCAGAGTTCAGACCTGCTCCGCGTTCGCTGGAGAGGCCGAAAATATCGCGTATTATTTGCCCTGCCTTGCCTTGCATTGCTATTTGCTGTGCTCACGCGGGGAAAAAAAGGTGCACTCAAAAATTCGGAATATAAAATATTAAGAGATAATTAATAAAGCTTAATTTTAAAAATTATTAAAATATATTAAGTGTTTACATGTCTTAAGAAAAGAATTTTAAAAGGTATTTTTTGGCTGTATTAATTTTAAGCAAATAAGTAAAGGCTGCTTTAAAATAGCTTTTATTTTAATTAAATAAAAATAATGTTAATTATTTATGAAAGAATAAAATGCTCTTAAAGAGCTAAGAAAAGATAGAAAGACAAATATAAATATAAAAGAAAAAAGCTAAAGGGAATTCAGCTTCATTAAATGAAAAGCCAAATCTACTTTTGCGAAGTTACTCTATATAAATATCTGATATTTACTTAAAAAAAAGTAATTCTAAGTAAAAAATATTCAACAAAAATCTGGTAGTTTTGTACTAAACATATTCTTTTTAGATTTCCATTAAACCCCCTTTTTCTGAGCAGTGCATCCAGTGGTAAGCACCGTAAAATTGCAGACGGCTGGGAACAAGCCGACGACTCCCGGCTTAAGTGGCATCGGCATCGGTCTCCTGTGTCTTTGACCACTCCACACTCACACTCACACACACACACACAGGAGCCCTCAGCTTACTAACAACCATTCAGACACACACACACACAGACAGACCCTGGATCCAAGTCCTTTTCACTGCATTGGAATTTCGTGTATTTTACAATTGCAACAAAAAATAAATATTTGTTGGCAGCGGGGGAATTCTTGCTGGCGGGGCCTTTTTTCAAGCCGATTTTTTCGTTGGGGTTTTTCACCTGTTTTTATTTTTTCGGGTGGCTCTTTTGGTGGGTTTTACCTGTTTTATGCAAATTTGTTTTTATTGCAACACGTTGCACGTTGCTTCCCTTTGCCTCGCGTATTTATGGCCGTGGACGATTTTTTGTGTATATTTTTTTTTTTTTTGGTTCGTCCGGCGAAAGTGGCGCTGTGGCTTCTTTTGCGGCAATTAGGTTAATGACACTTGGGTCCGGCGGTTGTTGCTTGGGGTTATTTATGCACAAGCAGTTGTTGTTGTTGCAAGCAGCATCCTACCCCCTCTTCGGGCTCAGCCTCTGCCACTTCCGCTAATTGCCTATCAATCAGCCGCAATTGTGTCCACTTGTTTTCGGGGGGTTCGAATCGGGGAAAACACTCACGGATAAACACATTTACTTGAATCAAATTTAATGAACTCGAGATGGCGATGGCTGGGAGTTTATTAAAACATCTCCTTCTCTCTCACTTTTTGGTAAGAAGAAAGTTTGGCGCAAAACAAAAGTGCGAAACTTTTGCTTACTTTTCTGGCGTTTAACGCGATGCACAAGAAGAAATTCCGTGTGGCAACTTTGCCGGTCAAAGTGTTTTTGAATTGTGTTTCGAGCTGCGCTGCCTTTGGCTGGCTTTTCTGCTGCTGCTGCTGCTGCTTTTCCCGCTGCCGCTGCTACTGCCACATTCCGTGCTGCCCTGGCTGCCTTTTGTCCACTCTAAATTTCCTCGGCGACGCAGCCAATTTTCTTAGAGAGTGCCTTTGCCTTCTCTTTCACCCGCCTTCAGCGCGAATCGAATTACACGTTGGCCCGTTGTGTGAGTGACTGACTTATGGGGCTAACTGCCCAACTCCACTAGCTGGGGGGCTACCCTTCTCCCTCACTAATTGTGCCCTGCTTAGGAAAACCGCAAGCCCACACACACACACACACACATATTGGTGTAGAGGAAAATCCTAGGGGGCCATTTGTTAGGTTCTCTTAACCATTTGGCTTCTTCACCTTTCTCATTGCACCATTGCCCGTTGGCCAGGGGCGTAGCCATAAGCAGGGCGGTGGTTACCCTTCCCAGCTCCTCTAATTATTCGTAGCCGGGAGAAGAGATTCCTTGGCTCTGACCGATTGATTAAGGGGATTCTTAGTCTTGGCTTTTTAAAGCTACTTCCAGGGAGCCAGGAAAATGTTTACTACGATGACACTGCAGGCGCATCTGGAGAAAATCCTATTAACCCATTCGAAAACCTTAAAGCAGGGCACTGTGGTGAGGATTATATTCAATTAATTCTAGTTAGTTTATGATTTATTTTATATTTTTTCTTGGCTTAAAAATATAGTGCAATATATAAAAAAATAAACAAGGAACTAAGCTACCTTTAAGAAGTCGAAGTTTATACAGACAATTTGCTATAGGATCAAGGATAGAAATCTATCATATCTTAGACAAAAATGCTTTAATTTCCATATGTTAATTTTTATAACAAATCCGAATACTGAATTTAACATATTAAAAAATTGTAAATGAAGTCCATTTTTGGGAATTAATTTTATTAAATTGTTACAGAAATGGGAAAAATATGTTCTTTCTGACATGGCTAGAAAGACTCTCCTGTTAATGCTGATCAAGAATTTACATATATGATTTACAGGGTCGGAAATGACTCCTTCACTTACAAACTTCTGAAAATTTAGAAAATTAGGAAAACCTTAACCACAGTAGCTAAACCCAAACCCGATCCCACTTAGCTCCCCCTATGACCCGCCGTTAGAAAGACCCTCTCCCCTGAGGGGAAATCGCAGCTTTTTGCTTATCGTGTTTATATTGTCGTCGTCGTCGTAGTCGTCGTTGTTGTGTGTGGCCCAGCGATTGTGTACTTGGGTTTATGTTCGTGTGTTTTGTCGTCGCCTTAGTCGTTGGCAGCAACGTCAGCCCCATAGTAGAGGAGAGGTCCTGGCATAGAGGGGTCCACCGGGGGTGATGGTTATGCGCCACTCACATGCAACTAGCGGGCCAAAACAATTTGAGGGGGATTTCTTGCTGCTTTCGGACGGGCTGTGAAATTTTCTGTGTCACGCTGGCCGCACGAGCAACAGTCCCCGCGAAAAGTACGCGCACCCGCACCGTTCCAAGCCGCAAGGGGAAATTCCTTTGCCGACTTGGCGGGGGTTTTTCGGTGGTAGTTCTTTCATTCCAAGTTTTTTTTCTTCTTTTCCTCTCTTATTTTTTGCCATCGCCGTACAATTAGGCCAAACGTTTGGGGAAATTTGTTTTTATTACAATGCTATTACTCGTGATTTGTATTAGGCGTAGGCGACTCTCCGTTAATAACTTTTTGTGAGCTCTCAACGTCGCCTTCCTGGCCGCCCTCGCATTCTTTTAAATTAATCACACTTTTGTATTTCGGATGGGGGGCGACGCAACGTTTTGGTGAAGTTAATGTATTATTTTAATGCCATTTCCGGCTGGCTGCGTGATTTGTGAATGAAAATCCATATTTCGGTTTAATTATTTCAGCAACCGAGTGCCGCCGCCGCCGCCAGCACCCACAATTGAATCATCGACATTGGCTGACTCGCTGAGTATTATCTCTGCTCCGATAAATCGAAATTTCCCCACATTCTTTATTGGCAATTTCGCCGTAATTTTCTCTCTTGGCTTTTAAGCTTACTTAGCTCCGATCAGCAGCATCATTATTTGCAGTTTCATTTTCAATTATCTAATTTCCCCCAGCGGCCACTCGGGCAGGCAGGCAGGCAAACAACAAACTATTCGAGGAGCCAGCACAGCCACGCCCACATCAGTTAACAACTCAAAAAAGCTTCCTTTTTTGTTGCCAATTGGAGTTCCTCTTACCACCGACTCGCTCTCTTTGGGCCAACACAATCAAAGTACATAGAAACTTGAGGGTTCTTGGGAGCTGTGCTGGCAGTTTGGCCGGAAGGGGAGATCGTTTCCGTTTGGATTAGTTATTTCCGGGTTTTAAATTTGTATGATTATAAATTTTTTATTACCTAATATTATAAATTAAAATTAACCAGCATTCATATACGTAGCTTTTAAGGACTCTTAACTGGGTTTAGGATTTGGGATTAGGCTTCCAGCATCACTGTTTGGCCTAGAGAAAAGCCATCTGCCATAATAAGCTCTTAGCAGAGACCCCGATAGCAAGCACCAGGATGGCGGAAAAGTGCAGGCTGCAGCACCTTGTTGCCATTTGGGCATTGTGTTCACATGAAGGACTCTAACGGCTGCTGCAGCGGCACCTGCAACTGCGCCAGAATCCACGGAAAGTCGATGGCCACAAAGGATGTTTTGTTTGCTGTAAAATGCCCACTGTGCGGCGGCTGAGCACACACACGTGCTCACCTTAAATTTTCAGCTAATGTACTCACGTGCAAACACACACACACACACACACACGCAGAGCGTGCGAGTAAACAGAAAGTGCAATGGAAGCCACTAAAAAGTCCAATGCCGCCGGCATGCATTTTGTATTGCATACTTTTCTGCGCCGTGGCCGAAAGAAAAGGAAAAGGAAAAAAGAAAAGCGCCATAGGAGCAAGGGGGGTGTCAAGGGGAGATGACAGATTGGGGGGACAGGGGGTTGGTTGGCCGGAGAAAATGCAGTGGAAAATATTGTGCAAAGGGCGCGGTCAGAAGTTGACAACGACAACAGAGCCAACAATGAGGCATTTTTAATGTGACCATTAAACAATGGCAACGAGGACAATGCACACACACAAAGACATATACACAACCAGGATGAAAGAGGGGCAAATGAGGGGCATTGACTGCAGTGGACGGACGGCAGTGTCCAAAAATGAAACCCAACACACAAAGTTTGGAAGAGGAGAATTGGTTTTTGAAAGGGAATTCAGGGGATTTTTAATTTTTTATAAGATATTTTTTATTAGAAGAAAAATAAATATTAAACAAATACATTAAAGAACAAATAAATAATTTTAAACAAATAACTGAAAGTTTTTTATAACAAAATTAAGTTGTTTATCAAGGAAACCTTTAAAACAATTTATTATTAATTTCTAGGAAAGAAAATATATTTTTTCCACATATAAAAAACACCAAAAAAACCGTTAATAACTCCAAGTATTCACCTTTCTCTATATAAACAAATTAAGTTCAATCAAATATTATGCAAATAGAATTCAAAACTGCGGTTAAAATGTGTTCAATTTGCCATCTCAATGTAAGACGACTTCCTTGTTGCACACTCGAGTGACTATATTGGGTTATCCGCAACAAGCCAAAGTTTCCCCCAAGTCGCGCCAATATATATGTATATATACAACTACATAGTCGTATATGTGCGGAAAGAGAAAAGGCAGACTTCGCATTCAGCTGCTGTCAGTCGCGCGCGAAAACTTTTCAATACAAAGTATGAAGCCCATGACGCTACTAAAAGGAGACATTGAAGAATGCGACAGCCCCGATGAGGCGGCAGAACAGTGCGGACAGAGAGTAGAGCCGAGGACCCGACCCGGCCAGGAGCAATAAGCCAAGAAACGAGCCACGGTAAGGACATTTGGCCGAGTCACATACATACATACATATACAACTGAATGAACCGCAACAAAGGCACTCAACTGACTCCGATAGCGACTCCAGCGACTGCGACGGCAGTGACTTCAGCCACGGCTATGGTTGGCGACAATGAGTGCACAAGGGAAAAACTTCAATAATAATAAAATAATTATGTTTACAAGAGCTAATTTTATAAATAAGAAAATATTGCATTTTATAAATATTTTATATGAGTTAAAAAATAAATTTGTAAATCTTTCCATCACGTTTTTACAAAAATGAAAATAAATACAGAGCTTAAACAGATATTTAAATATATTCGAAAGTTTATAGAGCTCTTCTAATATTTTAATTATTTTTTTTACCTTAACAAAATTAATTAAAAATTCAATCTTTTTAAACTAATTGTAAAATAAATCAAAGAATCAATTTACATAATTTCTGCATATTTTAAATATTCATAAAAATATACTATACATTTTTTCCAGAATATTTTCCCTCAATGTACTCCAGCTTTGTCTTGCCACTCGAACTCGCAACCATTGCACTCCAACCGCCACCGTGTGTTCCCATCGAAGCTGTTGCATTTGGCCATGTTCAAAACCGCAAGCAGGGCGAGCATAACAAGAGTTCTTTGAATGAAAAGGAATCGAGTTGGAAGTTGGTAGTGTGGGGGGACCGACCAGGCAGCTGCCATGTCAAAATGAATGAATGCATGGGTATATGGCTGGAAGGCAAACCGACCACAAGCAGGCCAACAGCTTGGCCAACTTATATGAACGCACACATGCACTAGGAAAAGCAAATTTAGTATTTTAGAATAAGTTTTTTAATTAAATTAGTGCAGGGGACATTGAAGAAAGTTAAATATATGTTTATAAGATTTTAATAGGAAAAAGATTATATATTCTCAATAGTTTAAAGCTCAAAGAATTACCAATTCTAATGCTTATTATTAAACATATTTACAGAATTTTATAATATTTCTTTCAAGTGCACAAACACATGCTTTGACACATAAGAATGGTTAGCTAGAAAGGTGGAGTCGGAGACAGGGGGCTCCTGCCAACGCATGTCAAGCTGGCCGGCCAAGAAGAAAAGCTCATGTCCTCAAATGTGAATGAGACTAGAATTGTCCTCGTCCTCGTCGTTCCCATTTCCCATTCTCATTCCCAATCCTGGTGCTCGTCCTCGAACAAAAAGTTTCAATTGTCTCTGGCCGAGAATGTGTGAATGCGATTGTCCAAGTTCCTCATTTGCGGCAAGGGTTTTGGATCCGCTTCGGTCCTGCTTCCTGTTGCATGTGGGCACAATTAATTTTTGTTGCTTACATGCAGCAGCACATGATCGCCAGGATAATGATGATGCCGTTGCTGATGATGATGGGCATGTGCCTTATGCGTCCATATTGTGCAATCCCGGCTGCCCTGATAAATGCCCCACTTGACCTGCCTTCGACTCGGACGGACTCTTTCGTTGTCTGGATCTGGAATTTGGACTTGGTTCGTGTCCAATGTCCTTTGTGGCCCCAAAGGGGGGTCTTATCGCCATCTCAGATAGTGTCAGCACCAGAGAAACTTTCGCCATTAATGAGTTATGCAAAGCTCAAGTGGAAACGGGAGTGCACTTAGCGCCACAACCTGCATCTTGGAAATTTAATTTAAAGTTGGGAGTTTTCGGGTTAACCCCCTGGAAGCTCTAACAGGAATTGATTAGCTTGAGATAAAATTTAGATTTAATTTAAAAGGTAAAAGTAAGGAGCCTTTATTTTATTTAAAATTAAATATTTATATTTTTACTATTTTTTGTATATATTTGTACCATTTATTACTTCATTTTGCTGTTTAAAATATTTAAAATAATTTTAAGGCATTATTCTCTATTTTCCTTTAGCTTTAAATGGGTTAAGGCTTTGTGGCCTGACGTTTCCTGCATCTTTTGTCGTTAATAAAGCAAATGACCAAAAAGTTTTCCAGCCAGGAAATTAGCATTTGGCAGCCTTTTCGCTTTGAGCCACTGGCTCTTTCCGAAAAATTCTGCCCGGCATTTTCCTGGGGAAATGCAAATGGCGGGCAAAGTGTTACGGTTTTCTGGGTTTTTGGCTTGCTTTTATTTTTTTTTCTCGCACAGCTGATGGGTAGCCGTGATTAGTTAAGGTCTGGGGGTTCGGGATAGGGATCGGTATACCGGTCGTGCCGCATGCCGCATTCAGGCGGCCACATGTTCCGCTCCGTGTTCGCGCTTCTCGGCCTCAAATGTTTTTCCAACGAGGGGGGGAAATTCTCTCTGCCTTTAATATGATTGCAATTCGCGCTGCCGGGCACCGGAGAAAGGCATTCGCAGTGGCATTCACACGAATGAATGGTCAACTTTTTGGCAGCTTTGGGCCAAAGTTTTGTGGCTTAATGGCGGTAGTTTCTTATAGGGCAATATTTTTGGTGGCCTGGCAGGAGTGTGTATAATTGTTTAAATAGGAAACTTTTAATTTTAAATATTTAATTAAATTAATAACAAGTTTTGGCAGTTTCTTGTTAAGCTATTTTACAGATTTTATTCAAAGTAAGCTTCGTCCTAGGCGTTTGAGGCTTAACAAGTTGTTCTCTAATTTATTTCCTTGTAAATTGATCTCACAGAAATTTAAATAAATATTTTAAGTAACCAATTATTTCTCTAGATTTTCCCTTTCAAAGACACCTTCCATCTAACCAATAATCGCAAGGCTTTGTAATGTAGAAAATGGCCAAAAGTAATATGAGGCCGCAGCAACAATTGCACTCAAATGACATTTCCATTGGCCGCTGCTGCACATTAGTTTCGCATCGCTGGTCTCAAATGGTTTTTCGGCCAGGCTTCGGTGTCGTCATTGAGTTTTCCCGGCAACGTACCAGACTTTCCCACCTTTTCGCCTTCCTTTACTTTGTGGTAATTAATGTGCATATGTATGATTGCTCACCAGTGTGTGTTTGCAGTGTAGTGTAGTGTGTGCAGAGTGTGTGTGTGTGTGTGTGGGTTTGTGTGTGTCAATTACTTTGGCTCGTGCAGCTGGCCAGTTACAAATTACAGGCTACGGGTCCTTCCTTTTCGGGCGGCGAGCTCCGAGTCCTTTTTTGGCGGCAACTGCGGCTGGAGTTTTGTGAATTTTATTGGCAAATCAATTAGGTGGCTTCAAATTGTGTTTGGCTGCTGGTCAGTGCTTAATTTATTTGATTTCATTTGGCAAGAGAGCAGGCGAAAAAAGAAAGGAAGCTTTCTTGTAAATGAAAAGTTTTGGTTTTTTGTTTTGTTCATTTTTTTATGGAAAGAAAGAGCGAAGAAAAATAAGTTTTGAAATGTTGATCAGTTGTATTTGAACCGTAGTCAAAAGAGAAGTTTTTAATTAGCAAGAAAATTATATAAAAAGCAGAAAAATATTTATAAATTATTTGTATTTAATTTATTATTTTTTTTTAACATTTTTTTTAGTATATCCTTTGATAGGATTATTTTACCCATACATATTATTTTGGGGGACCCATGGCAGATGTGTTGTGGCTCTCGGCTCTCTGCGGCTGTCGTTATTGCCAACAATCAGTTATGGGTTTGGTTTTTGGAGTGAAGAGGGGGGCAATGGGAATCAGCGTAAAATTTAATTAGCTTTAAGTGTGTTGGTTGCGGCGGTTGTTGCTGCCTGCTACGGTTTCGTAATTTGTTGTTAATTACTTTTTGCAGAGCGGCTTTTTATTGGAAATTAACGCCAGCAGGTTTTTGGTATTTCTGTGTGTATTCTACATTTGTTTTTTTTTCTATATAGGAAGAGGGGGGCGGGAACTCCCTCCTCTGGTGGCTGGTGGCGGCGCTACTTAAATTGAAATCAGCCATAAATAGGCATTAAACTTGGTACATAATGATTTTAATGGCGGTTTTCTATATTATGCTGATTACTGTAAATTTTCGGTTTCAATTTGCCCGTTGTTATCGATTTTGTTGCTGTCTGTGTGTGTTTTTTTTTTCGTTCTCTGTTCTCTTTCAATTTGCCGCTGTTTGTTTGTCGTTCGATATAAATTTATCTAATGACTCTGCCATTATTTGCCTTTTGGGCACGCATTTATTTCATGGCAAATTCAATGCGTTGATTTATGGGTCGGTTTTAAAATTTGCATAATGTTATTAATTTGGCTCAGACGTTGAAATGGCTTAAGAAGATGGCCCAGATGGCCGCAGTGTCTGAATGGATAATCAACATTTTCTTAGTACCCCCGGGGGCGCTGCACTTTAAAGTGAGATATTAAGACGAGAGAATAAATTAATAAATGATAATAAACCTTGTAAAGATAATATTATTCAAGGTGTTTTTGCTGCTTGATTAATATTTGATTATTATTGTTATTTTGCATAAACATTTGTAGATATTAAAGATGTTAAAATAACAATTAAAATCTTAACAAAGAAGCTTCAACTAATTATAATTAAATCATAGCTTCAAGTAAACACCTAAAAATACATCACCAAATATAGCTTTGATTTGCTTGTCATATATAAATATATATACTTCTATCGTTTGCCTTAATTATGTTAAAAAAAAAAATAATCTTAACCAGCGATTGCTGTTGCTCAGAACCAATCACACCTGAGCCAGTTTCCTTGAAACGCAACCGGGATAGCGTCACAGAGATCTTTGCTGAATGCGGAAACAGACTGGGCAACCGGGCTCGTCAGGTGATAGACTTGGCTAAGAAACGAAGCCAGGATTTCCATTACAGAACCTCTTCAATCTCGAAAATAAAACCTCTCAAAAGAAAACCTATTCATCCGCAAAGGTAAGCAGTCAACAAATTATACTTTTACTAAATTATAATTTTTATATATTTTTATATATGTACATAATTTCCCTAGTTTCTGGAAAAGATTAAGATTCGATGACTTGGCCACTGGCTTCCTCGTGGTAATGATCCTGCTGATACTTGTTCTAGTGCTTTTCCTGGTCCGAAGCTACAATCTAGCCCGTGCCTATGGAACCGGTGGCTGCTTGTGGCCCTTGTTTTGGGGCCAATGCCAGATAATGACCTAAAGCCGAGGAGGATTCCTGTTTACAAATGCCCCCCCTCAAACTTTTGTTCAATTGATTGTGGACAATAAACGCAGCCACAAACTAGAATCTCCAAATGTTTGGGCTAAAAGCCAGCGGCGTTTTTACACCAATTTCAGTTAGTCAAAGGACAGACCGCAAACAGGGGGGGAGGAAGAGGAGGTCCTACACCTTTAGCTAATTAGGCCGCAGGCAGTTGGGCTTTCTCTCTCTTCCCTACATTTTTTTGTGGCAGGCACTGCCAATCATCAAGCTGTTTAAATAATAAATCACTTTAAAATTAGTTTGCCAACTTGTGCAAGTTGAGCGACAGCAAATTAGTGAAAGTTAATTAAAACTATTTAAATTGCAAATTATTTTAACGTTTTTCACACACACACACACACCAGGAACACACAGCCGGAGACCCGAAGTCGTGTAAAAAGTTGAAACGTAATTCACGCACACGGTCGCCACCCACGACGAGTATATATGACTTTTCACAAAATGTTTAAATGAGGGAAATTAAAAAGGGGGAAGTAGAGCCCACCGCCACGTGGAATATCTAGAAAAAATGTCAAGTTGCTGGTGGTAGAGGAGGCTGAAAGGGATGAGTTGGGTGGGAGTAAAAAGGGCGCTAGGGCGTGTACGTGTAGCGCAACAATTTGCATATAAAAAGGGTTGTTAGACTTTAAATAGCAGGCCTGGCCTATTATATGCATTAGGCCCCAGATATGGCGAGGCATTAAGATAAGGCACTTACGCCCAGCTTACCAGAGGCTCCACACTCTCTATGTATTCCGTTCCGTATTCCAAAGACCCCGGCGAAACTCCATACAAAACCGTACACACAGTCACCTACGCAAAAGTTAATTTATGCGGGCATGTCTGCTCCTCTGCTCCTCCCCTCAGTCTCTGTGTTTCTCCGCCAGTGTTCCCTGTCTGTAGCGCCCGGAGTCTGGCTTGTTGAAATTTTAATTAAAGGGAAAATATTTAAGGATGCAGCGGCAGTAGCTGGTAGCAGCGCCAACAGGAATGAATAAAAAAAAGCGAAGCGGAGCAAAGTTGAATGGAGTCGACGACGACGGAAGTTGGAGCGGGGAAATAACCCGCATACTCTAAAAACTTTTGGCCTTGCCAAGAACTCCGGCATCATCGTCACTTGACAAGTACTTAACTTCCGCCACTGACTTTTGCTTAATTCCTAATGATGGAATCCCAACTGCATTGCACGTAAACAAGAGCGCGAAGAAAAAAATGTATATAAAGAACATTGCCAAAGGATTGCGCAATAAACGTGAGATAATTATGCTGATGGCGGTGATGTGATGAGAATAATTATGAGCCAGTCCCTGGAAATTATTAGTGTTTATATATATTTAAGGAAGTTGTCTTTACTGTCTGGATTTTTATTAAATAGTAAATAAAAATCAGAGTCCATGACTCACTGCAAAGACTCTTTTTTTTGAAGAGTCCAAATCAATGAGCAGTCACAAATCAGTGCACTATTTAATTAATGAACTTTCAACTTACCTTTGGGCAGCTGGCCACTCTTAATTAGTTTATACTTTCCGTGTCTATCGCTTGGCTCTGCCAGGCCGAGGATTGAAGCCGGAGCCAGGCAACAGTTAACCCATTGCGGGGCTGCTCCTGCTGCTGGTATTTCAATTAGCAGGCTAATAGAGGCCGAATGACTTCTGACCCTGCAACGTGCAACAACTGACCGCAAGGAAGGCACGTCGGCAGCCTCCAGTTGCGTTGCCCAATGGCCACGTTGGCCAGACAGCCCGCATCTCTTTTAGGCCAGTCGTTTCTGTTTTTTTTTTCTTTTTTATTCTGCAAGTCCTGTTCAGGATATCACGAGCAACAATGCCCCAAATCGAAAGGTACACAGGGGAAAATATATTAATTTTTATAGAGAAAAATAATATAATATAAAGTAAGTTACTACCTTGTACATTTCAGAATTTTTGTTTTAGGTGTTTATGGTCCCCAAAAATTAAATTAATAATATTTTAAAGAATCTGTACCCCCATTTTTTCTCTGTGAAATAGTAACCGCAACATTTGGAAATATCTCAATTGAAAATGCCTTGCCTACGTGAAGTCCTCCACCTGATGACGGCCTCTATTTTTGGCTGAAATGTCTGGTGGTGGTGGGTTTTGGTGGTTGGATGCTAGTACGCCAGAGGATGAGAGTCTGTGGGCCTAAATGTTGACCGGACTGCTTTTATGAGGCTCTTCTAAATCAATTTGACAGGGATGCGGCATACAGAGCATGCCGGGAACTCATCAAGGCCGCAAACGAGGTCCTCCTCGAAGCGATTAAACGTGGAACATTTGCGTTAGTCAACATAGTTTGACATTCCAAATTAATGAGCACTTAAGCGCACGCATAACGCATTTATTTTGGCTGACAGAGAGGCGTTTCTGGGTTTGCCGGCGACGACACTTTGGCGATGAGAACCTGCCAGCAGCCGAAAGTTAAGTGTCTCTGACAGACAGATACCGGGTATACCGAATTCCAAATTTTGGCGGTGTCTAGATTAGGACACACACTCACGAATGATTTACAGGGCTGCCACGTGGAATTATGCATGTACCCGGCAAGCAACTCTAATTATGACGCATTAATCACCCAGGAGCAAGGAGTTTATGTATCTGCTTTTTATGGCCTCAAAAAATAAACATATATATCTACATGCCAAGGTTATAAATTACCAAAGATTTGTGCTCCAGTTTGCAATGCTAATTTTAAGTTGCAAGATATTTTCAAACATTTATGGAAGGCGCTTTAAGGCTTTAAGGAGGAACTGTGGAAAGGAGCAGGCGTGTCCAAGTGCGAAATAAATTAAAATAATCCGCTTCACGTACCGCGGGCAAATTAAAACAAATGACATTTCACACAGTCCGTCACACAAGCCTCGTAAAAATATATAAAAGCCTCAACTTAATGCGAGTCCCGTGATGGAAATAAAAATAAAAATGAAAATAAAAATATAAAATCACCTGAGCAGCAATAAAAATAACAAGGAAAACTAAATTTTTCATAAATCCCCAAAGCAGTAACAACGCGACCACACACACAATAAAGTTGAAACAGTGAAGAATTAAATCAAAAAGCATAAAAATAAATATTAAATTTAACCAGCTTGCTTTGGCGGGCAAAAACAATTCACATTGCGTATCCGCCACGTTGCGGTTGCTCCTCAGTGCTGCTGTTTTTGCTTTTCTCCCCAGCTTGTTAAAGCTCACGTGGCTGTCAAACGATGTCAGTGACTTTCCCGGAGCAGGAAATTAGAGCGAACGCCGGCAGAAGTCGCACAAAACAAACAGACAAAAAGTTAATTGTATGAAATCAACACACTTAAAGTCAACAGCAACAACAGCAGCGGCAGCAGCAGCAGCAACTCGCACAACAAATACGCTGAACATGTTGACAACAGTCAAGGGCAATATTAGGGGCAGGCCCCGGGAACCCCAAAGAACCCCCAGAAAAAACCCCATCAAAATGCTGGCAATGATAGCAGCCCGGGAAAGGGGGCGTGCCACCGGAAAGGGGCGAAAAGAAGCTGGAACAGGCAGAGGAGCTGAAGGCGAGTCAAGTCGATCTACAGCCAACAGTCAGGCGTTGAAGAGCAAGCAAGGACCCACCTCACACTAGCAGCCAGCAGCCAAGGACAACTGTGTGGGTACACTGGAAAAAAATTTAAACTTAAATTGAAAATAATATTTAAAGAAAGGAATTATTATTCAGAACTTACAGAAATCTGAAAGGGAAATACTTGTTTATTATTCTATAAATTCAACAAACCTTTGTTAGTTCCAATTTTGTAAACTTTACTACCACCTTTAACGTATAAATAAATCAATTAAAATTCCCACATTTTTATTCTCAGTGTAAACTGTGAAAAAAAGAGTAAAAATGATGAAGCTGCTTCTTTGGCGAAGCTGCTTGCTGCACATGAAAAAGATGAAACTGCTTTCGGTGTTTGGTAGGTAAGCTAAATACTCAAGGATCCAAAAAGGGGAAGGCGCGGGGACCGGGACAAGGACAAGTACGAGTGCCAGTACGAGGACCCTGGCACAGGACACTCGAGCAGGGGTAGGACAGACAGACAGTTGGCCCAGACAGAGACATACCTTGACACTCGCTCCCTGCTCTTTGGCGTACGAGAACGAGAACGCCGGAATGTGTCCTCGTTGTCGTACGAAAATACTTGAGCAAATCGTGTTAAATCGCGCTCAAGTGTTAAAGTAATAAGCACTTTTAATAAATAAAGTTGAAAGGTTGCCCGGGCATGCCATGCGAGGGGGGGAGAGGGCCGACTGCAGCCCAACACAAACACGCCCAGCCAGAGACAGACTCAGGACACTCGCTCTGGCAATTGCGGTGCTCGGGATGCTTGTTTGTCTTCTAATGGTCGGGGTTATTATATTTCCACAGCAGGTAATTTCGAGCGAAATAAAATCGGAATTGCCACTGCCACTCACTCTGAGGGCTTTTGGGTAAACGGGAAAAAATTGTTGAGGCATTGTAAAGTTGTAAATCGATATAGGAAGAGGTTAATTGGGGAACTTGAGCCCCAAGGATGTGCGGGAAACCTAAGGAATTGGGTGAATGAAGGAATAATAATGTTTATTATAATCTGAATATATTTGGTTTTTTTTAGTGAATTATTTTTAAATGTATAAATATATAGTATTTTAGATAATCAAGGTTATAGATAGGTGTAATTATTCGTTGTAGAATAACCTTAAATATTTCCACAAAGCACTTATTACTCTCTAATAATTTACAACTCTTTTTTTTTACAAAACTCTTTACAAGTTAATTTTTTATGAAATTAAAATATATAAGGGATTGTCATTATCTGGGAGTATTTAGATAGGAATAGGAAGATAGGAACCCCTTATTATTACAAGTATAAATATACATACAACCACATAGCTTAAACTTATTCTCTTTTACCTCCTTAAATCCTTTTGCTATTTATCTTGTATATATACATCTGCATATTATTATTATTAATGTACATATTGCCCTCGCAGTAATAAATGCAACATGCGGCACTTATGTGAATAATCAATTCATTTAGCACATTCCCATTCAGCCTGGAGTGCGGCTCATTAGTCTTTGATATTTTTTTTTAAAGCACACACTCGTGCCTCGCACTTGTGCGTTAAATATCAATGTAAATCACTTAAAGGCATAATTAAAACATATTCGCATCGGGTGAAATGTGCGATATTTCATAATATTGGAGCATTTAAAAAAATGCAACAGACAAAACAGTAAGGTTCTCTCGCTTTAACCAGGGAGAGCTGATAGTCGAGTGCATCTCGTGGATGGGAAATTTACAATGGCGAGTGCATTAATTCAATAATTAACACTAATTATGTGCGCCGGGCATTTATTATGCAGCAACTGCGATCCGATCTGGCACTTGTGGCCGCGAGCAGCAGCCCGGAGTAGTTAATTATAATTTATGCATAATTAAAAAGATATTTATTAAAAAAGGGATGACAACAGTGCAATGCATATTGATTGGGGCCACCACTCTCCTCGGACTCTGTACGATTTTCCACCCAGTTTTCCACACACACACACATACAGCGACATCCTGTCTAATACCGTTAAATGCGCCATCATTGTCAACAGCCGTGGCCCGCTTTTAGAGCCTCCGTTCTCTCATCCTGATCCCGTTTTCCCCAGCCCCGCCTCTATTAGAAGCATAATTTTCCACGGCCATAATCACTTTAAAACAATTTCGTGTGCGCCACATTTAATGAAAATTAATTTAAAACTTGCACAGGGTTAGCTGGCACCGGCGAAGGCACGGCGGCCATAGGCGCCTCTACATATATATATACATAATTTTTTTCGGGATTTTCTTTTTGGTTGCTGGCAGAAAGCCGCTTAAATTACCCCAAAAATCCCAGACATATAATCTTTTGCCAGCTTTTCTCCCTCTGTATGTGTGTGTGTGTGTGTGTGTGCGAGGGGCTTTTTTGTTTTTGCATTCAACGAAACTTTGGTTAGCTGTCGGCTGGTGTGGCAATCACTTTTGAGCGTAAGCTGCGCCATATTGTCTGCCATTATTGTCAGCGTACGGGAAACGGAAATAGGGTGTCATATTTTTCACTGTCTGCCTGAATGTCCTTCTGGCCTCCTCTCTTTCTCTGTGTGTGTGTGTGTGTGTGCCGGTTGTAAAAATGCGTTAAGCTCCCTTCCACTCGTACTTAAGCATTTCAACCCTGTCCTTTTCTGTCCCCTCTGTTCGGCGGCTTATATCCGGCCAGAAAAAGAGTCCTGCTCATGACATCGGAATGATATCTCATTACCCGGCTTAAGCCAGTTTAACATTTCTCTGCAAGTTCACAACATTCACACTTGTGCAATTAATTTCGGTTGGCAGTGTTTGAGCGGTGGGATTTTGGGTCAAGGTAATTTGAGGAGAATTAACTTAAGGTATTAAATAAATATTTATTTTATAAAGATCCCAAATTAAACAACAAAATATTTAAGGAATATTGTTATTCAAGCTTTGTTTATTTTGCTTAAAAAAAGAAATTTTCTAAAACGTTTCCTAAAGGTATACAGTGGTCTTTTTTTGGATTTTGGGATATTGTTTCGGTTTATCATTTATTTTTGTCTGTTGTGCTACATTTTTAGTTGTCTGGATTTGCCCCTTCATCAAAAGAAAATAGTTTCCTTATA
>JAEIII010038895.1:0-23787 GCA_018905755.1 Drosophila ohnishii | reverse complement strand
ACGCGACAAAAACAGAAGTCACTTTTCGCGGCGAGCTGTTTAAACACTGATTTTAGCGAACTGCCGGGAATATTTTAATGAAAAAAATTTTAAAATGTTATGTGATAATGTCAGTTTCATATGCTTTTATTTACAATCAGAAATTCAGCGTAGTTTTTTTTTTTAAATTTAATTTTAATAAGGCGACAGGTCGCACGCGACATTTTTTATCATGTAATTTTTTACTATTTAAGTAAATTAGAAGAATTTTGCATTCTTCTAGTGATGTTAGTAAACAACAGTCAAAGCATAATGCCTCGGTTTGGATGTAATTATCAAAAGAAAACAGGACCATTTTTATGATGTTTTTTATCTAAATAATGAAAAATCGTGTTTGCGCGAATATACATTCGAATATTTTGAAATTTGTTTTAGAATATGATAAAGGCCTTCAAATTTAATCATATCATATCATATAGTTAGCATAGGAACGGCAGATGGAGCGAAAAATCTAAACTGTGAATGTAAAACTGAAACTATACGTAAACCTGTAAAAATAAAAATGTATAATTATGATTTCTTTGTTTTTTTTTCGTTTTCCGAATTGAATTTAATGCGAGGGTGGCATAGTTGTAATCGAATTGAATTTTGCCCAATATTGAATTGATTATTTTGCTAGCTGCAAGAGTATTCCAACTTTCGCTTCCCGAAGATAGCTTCATTTCATAATATATTTTCAATTACTTTAATTAATTAATAGGCCCCATTTAATGTACACTCATAAGCTTCTTAATTGGTTTTCTTTCATAAATCGTTTCGATACATGATTCTTAATCAAAAATCTAGCAGAAAATAAATGCTAAAAGGTATAAAAATTTGCATAATAACCTAAAAGTAGCAGGGGAAAGTTGGAAGGAAGCAAAGGTAGGGGAAATGGTTTTTAACAATGCTCGGATTCATATTCTGGCGATACATATAGGCATGGCGTATATGTACATAGGCGACATTGAGCTAAGCAATTAAATAAATATCAATCTGTTTGTGTTCCGCATTCGTTCGTTTAGGATTCAAGTTAGTTCTCAGTCCTGAATGGATATGGAGATGGAGGAGAGCTCTTCACAGCTGGCGAGCCAGCCAGTCGGTGAGGGGGCTCAGCTCCGAGTCCTTGGCGGAGGCCTCTACGAACTGGACATTCTGTGTTATGTGCGAAAACTCAAAGTCGCGTCCCGGCTTGCCCAGGTTGATGGGCTTATTTACGTCGTCGTCGCCTACGGATTGCAGCTTGCGGCTCCTGGTGTCGCGCACTGTGTTCAGCTCCTTCTCCAGCAGGCTCTTGATTACCTGGGAGCTCTTCGCCGTGGTCTGATCCTGCTTATTGCAGAGCACTAGGACAGAGCAGGGCTGAGTGGCACTGTCCGCAAGAATTGTATACAGAGAGCTGTCAAACAGTCGGATTAGCATGGCTTAGGATCGGTGATAAGGTTTAGAAACTCACTCAGCCACATCTCGGATGTCCTTCTGGACCGTAACCGAGTCCACCACGAAGACAATGCCTTTGGCGCGGTGCTTGTACAGCTCGAAGCACTTGTCACGCACCCTGTAGTGACCGGGAATGTCCACTAGCCTGGCAGTCGAGCCACCTGCCTGGTAGTCGCCTACATTTTCCTTGATGGAAGTGAAGGTAGTCGGGAACTTGCCGTGGAGCATCTGCATAAATATGGCACTTTTGCCGGACTCACTTAGCCCGGTGAGGAGAAAGTCCTTGCGGCCAGCTGAGCGGCGTCGCAAGATCACAAAGATAGCTGGGGAGCAGAATTTAATTTACATTTAATGTGCAGGTCCAAGTGAGACTCCCGGGGACCAAAGTCAACCAACCACGTGGCCTACTCACCGACGGCGATGAATCCCAGCAGGAGGGCCACCAGGATGGGACCAGTGTCGATTTCGCCCAGCTTGATCTGCTTTCGCTCGCGGGCATTTTCATTTAGTTTGTCCATTTTCGGTTAACAAAAACACTAAACAAATCGGAATCGGGGGAAAATGACACGCATACACACGCCGAGTGCTTTGCAACACTGGTCGATTGAGTAGTGCTGCAAGGCTCCGCTAGCCTAAGCCCGCGCTGTTTGAATATTGCTATAGAAAACTCATCTCCTTCTTGAAAATACATTTAATTTGCGTGGAGTTTACCTTACAAAATTGGGACGTTACAATGTAGTGATGATGCGTGTGAAGCATAGCGAACTATAACAAAGTACATAGTGTAAGGTCGGGCGCCTTCTAAAAACTAAACTAGATGAAGCAACTTTCCGGATGGGCTCACGCCCCGCGGTTTTTTACCAGTCCGTAAAGGAGCCGGAACGTCAGGTTGCAGGAGAAAGCCCAGGCGGGCACGGAAATCGCATTGGCCACGCCGGTGGGAAAGCTGAGAAGCCCCGTGAACGGCGCCAAGCTTATGCTCTCGTCGATTACTAGTACAGGCGTTCCGCGATTCCGGACGCTTACGATCACTGTGATCAGAGCGAGTAGCACCTTGGAGGCGTAGAAAGCCGCCGTGTCAATGCCCATTCGCATCAGATTCTCCACGCCGCGTGCAGACTTCAGCTTGGCCTCTGCCTCCGACACTTTTCGCTCGGCTCGCATTATTTTGATGGTCCTAGCATACTCGCCGGAATGCTCTGCATTGCGCACGTCGTCCACCTGCTCACGGGCGGAGTCCACCTCCTTTTGCAGCTGCCTCAGCTCCGATGCGTTTCTCGCGCCCCACAAACGTGACACTTTGAGCTGTGGAGTAAGGGGTCGGGTGATATTGGCGGATTTAACTTGGACATTAGCTACTTACGTATTTCCGAATAAAGTCCGGCAGGATTGTGTTCAGCAGACTGAGCAGCGCAATGAGGACGAAAGGCGTCATGGTATTAAGTCAGTTTTGTATCCAATTAAGGGAAATGTGCTGACGGTTCGTAGTTATTTGTGAGGAAAAACAAAATAATAAACGCAGTGTTGGAAGACGGCACTCTTAGAATCAGCTGACAGCTTGGCACAGGGGCGTAGATACAGGGTCGGTACCAAATGCCAAATTCAATTAATGGACTTGTTGCTTCACAGTAAATAATTAATAAAATATTTGGCAAATTTAATACCTTTGAAAATTAATATATATTTTATAGATAAAAATGAAAATTGTAATTCTGTGTACAGGAGTTTTGTCAGGCCCCTGGCCCTGACCTGCGAACAAGTTGTCAGCCCCGTCAACCACTACAGTGTTGGGCAACGGCAGCTGCTGCCAGCTGTGCCGGCAAAACAAAAACACACTATACGCGAAGTTTCTTGAATATTCCACGGCTTTATTGAAATTTGTCTGATGTTTGGATGAGCCACAACAACGATGGAGGATAGAAACGAAGAGGTACAATTGCGCCCCATTTAAAAGGCATAACTTATAAGGAATTTCTCCCACAGATTGAACCCTGCCGCAGTATAGGGCCCCACGAGTTGGATGTGGTCAAGAGCCAGGCGGTGATCAAGCTGTCGCCCGTACCACTCCCAGCGCACTTCAAGCGGCTGGAGTGCAACACGAACCTTAACCTGCCGCCGCTCAACTGGCTGACCACGTCGCACAGCAGCCACGGATTGCACCAGGCGCTGTACCAGAGCGCAGGCTTCGCCAGCTTTCGGCTGGGCCAGATGTTCCCCGACTGCGTGGGCGAGGTGGACGTGGTGAGCGACGCGGAGAACATTAAGCAGCTGCTGAAACTGCCTTACAGTGCCCAGAGCGCCATCAGTATGGTGGTGCACAAGGTGGGCAACACGTTGCTCCTCGACGAGTTCGACATCCAAAAGTATCTGCTACGCAAGGCGGACGACGACTGGAAGTGGCTCCGCACGTTCATCCTCGAGCACATACTGACCTACGGCGACACGCAGCACAACTACTGCCTAAAGGAGCGATCCCGCGAGGCGCTGCAGACAAAAAACCTGCTCTCCAAGTTCCTGTATCACAGCTTAAAGCAAACTGGCGAGGAGCTGGACTACGATTTGGCCACCACGCCGACGCAGCTGACCAGCAGGAGGCAGGGACTGCCCATCACGGGACCCGTTCTGCCCGAGCCCAAGATCGAGGAGAACGTGCCGGACCCCAAGTCCAGCCATGCCTTTAATAGGAACGTGGTGTGGACCTTCGAGGACATACGCATGCTCATCGGCACCGATATGCCCATCTTCGGCGGACCCAACAGGCCGTGCATCAGTCTGCGCTTGAGGGACGCCGCCCAGCCCATCAACGTGCTGACCGGCATTGACTATTGGCTGGATAACCTCATGTGCAACGTACCGGAGGTGGTGATGTGCTACCATTTAGACGGCATTGTGCAGAAATACGAGATCATCAAGACTGAGGATCTGCCCTACCTGGAGAACTCGCAGTTCTCGCCGCAGGTGGTCCGCAACGTGGCCCAGAATATCCTGGCCTTCCTAAAGGCCAACGCCACCAAGGCGGGCCACACTTACTGGCTGTTCAAGGGGCGCAATGACGACGTGGTCAAGCTGTATGACCTCACCACTCTCTGCCAGAGTCAGAGCCAGACAGCAGAGAAGTCCGAGGATGATCCGCCGCAGCAGCAGGTTAATCCCTTCACCGTGCCCGTTGGCATGCTGCTGTACTCGGTGGCCCGGAACATGAAAAACACGCTGCCGCGCATCAGTCCCAAGGCCGCTGGCAACATACGCGCCCTGCTGGACAACTGCATCAAGCTGCTGCCGAAGGAGCAATATCCGCAGATCGTTAGCTCCTCGCACTACATCCTGTCGGACCTCCATGTGCCAGCGGGAATTGATCCCAAAGCGCCCAAGTTCGAGGAGGATTCCGACGACCAGTCCCTATACGACGACGACGAAGAGGACGAGGATGATGACTATGATGACGATCTTCTCAACTGCGACTACCCCAGGGAGAAGAGCTACCAAAGCAGCGAGCAGGGCGGCGGACGGGCCAACGTGGCTGTCCGCCACATCTGCGACGCTCTCAGAGACTTCAAGTCGCACGCCAAGAAGGCCAAGCCAGCCCCGCTCCTGGCCACGACTGCCGAACGATGCAGCATATCGTTGGAGCACATCAGCTCCGGACTTTCGTGCCTGCAGTACTTCAATGGAAGCCAGGAGGAGAAGCTCAAGGAGTCGGAGACGCATGCCAAGCAGGAAGAGAAGCAGCGCATCCTGCACGAGGAGCAGAATCCCAACATGGCCAAGCCCTTCAGTGCCATCCCGCTGCCCTACGAGCAGCTGAAGCTCAGCCAGCAACAGGCGATGCCGGCGCTGAAGAAACCCAGCTCCAAAGCCAAGCGGAGCAAGTCCAAGGAACTGGCCACCACAGCCAAAGTCAAATCCTCGACTGACAGCAATCGGCAGCTGAGTGCCAAGTTTAACACCCAGCACTTTGGCTCCTGGAACGTGCACCTTAAGCTGCTGCTGCTGGAGAAGGCCTGCCTGACGTTCGCCACGCTGGCAGAACAGCACTACGAGTCGCACCACTACGGCTCCACGCTGCGCTTCATTGAGCTGGCCTGCCGGTGCCAGCAGGTGCTCAACAAGTACATGGCCAATGTAGTCTCCCAGTACAGTTGCCTGCTGGGCCGGGCTGGCGATTGCTTCTTTCAAATGTCCAAGCACTGGGAGGCCATCGAGGAGTACGAACAGCAGTATGAGGAGCAGGATAAATCCGTGGGCGTTATTAACGACGAGTTGGCGCAAGAGCTAGAGGGAGAGGAGGAGGAGCTGCCCTCTCTGGCTCCGATCAAAAACGTGGAGCAGGTGATGCTGCATAGCTGCAAGTGCTACGAGCTGGCCGTAGAGCATGCCCAGAAGGCGGAGAGCAACGAGCTGCTCCGGAGACTGGGCAACGTTAGGAACGAGCTGGGCCTGAAGTACATGTACTGGGCGCAGGGTAAGTTGTGGAATCCCATAATTCGGCTTCTGGATCTAGACCCACGTCGTTTTTTTTAGAGGAATACAGCGATGTGATGAAGAAGAAGGAATCTGTCAAGGCTGCAGGAGATACCAAGCTGGAGGACACACCGAGCTCTGAGTCCGTCGACCCGCTCTACGTGAAACTGACTGTCAATTCCTACGACTGCCTGCGTCGTGGCATCGAAGCCTTCACCACCGTTCAGGACAATGTAAACCTGGCTTTTCTCTACTGCAACATGGGCAGGTTCATGCGCCTGCGGGCCCATCTCACCATGCCCAATGAGAGGTAAGTGCTGCATTCCCAGCTAATCCAGATCCCATGGCTAACCAGCTTATCCCAGCGCCATCGCCTTGGACACACAAAAAGCTTTTTACAACGAGGCCTTTAACTACTATGAGAAAGCCAAGGACTGCCTGGACACAAGGAAGGCCAATGCCGAGCTGTGGGACCTTGTCCACTGGGAACTATCCACTGCCACCTTCACTTTGGCCAAACAGTTGCAGGACTACAGTGCAGCTGACATGACCAGCCTCGCAGAGGCATCCAAAGAAGTACTTGAACTATTGCAGAAATCCCTGAAACTCTGTGATGTGGAGCACCCGGGGGCTCGCCAAGTGCTCTACAGCTTTAGATCGGGGCTGATACACAAGAGGTAGGGAGGTCACACCTTTGATCCACTGGCGGAATGTTCTTTACTGACGGTTCTTTTACCAGGATTGCCTCCTTCCATTACTCGCAACTGCGTTCCCATGGCAGCTGTGAGTTCTCTCAGCTGCCCAAAGCCACCTTACAGCTCTGCAAATATCACTATGAAAAGGCAACGCAGATACTGGAGGTCCTTAAGGAGACGGGCGAGTTGCTGGTGGTGCAGCTGGAGCGGATCTCCTTGCATGAGTTCCTGGCCGAACGTGAGTACCAAACATTGTGGAATATCACTAGAAACCCCTCTTAGGTAACTTCTTTCGACTTTGCGACAGTTTCCACGCACCCCGCCCAGAAGATCAAGCAAATGCAAGCGGCTTTAGACATTTGCTTGCAGTGCCATCTCATTTTTGCTCACGTCATCGATGCCAACAGTGGCCAAGCGGCAGACGACGAGTTTGCTGGGCATTTGACGCTCTTTGAGAGCCGCTTGCAAAACGCTCTGAAGACTCTCACCAAGCTGCTGCTGACCGGCAAGGATCCCAAGCAGCTGTCCAAGCTGTACAAGCGCATGTATATGGAAACCTTGACTGGGAAACATGGCACAGGGGCCCAGCAATCGCCGGCAACTGGCCCAAAGCATTTGCACACGCTTCTCACCCGGCTGCGCGCCATGTGCGACGCCCAGCTGGCCAGCGACTAGCCGTCCGTACGTGTCTTCTGATGGTTTTCGCCCCCCAGAGCCCACAACCGATCAAATTGTATGCATTGCTCGTCGCTTGTTTATTGATGTCTCATCTCAGCCCCGCCGCCCGCAGCCGCAGTCATCGCTGTCGCGGTCCAAGTGCTCCGCCCCCAACTGCAAAGCAGCCAGCATCAGCATCACAGCCACCTGTAGGATCTGCAAAGAGAGAGGGAAAACTGTAACCACTGCTGATGATGAGCTCGCAATCATTTAATCACACCTTGCAACGCAGACTTTTCATTTTGTGAGCCCGTCTTCTGTGCTGGCCATCGGCGGCTCTGCTCTTATAAAGTCTGAGGGCCTCGGCCCAAACGTGTCGCTCATCTAGATGTTAAATATCTTGTCCAACAAGCTGGCAATATCGGACTTGCGATGGATGATGGAGAGCGTCCGGCCCTCTAGAGCGGATTCTCTCTGGCATCAATTACACCACGAATACTGTTAATATTAAATATTTACCGTGTTCGCTAGATATTCTCCAGCCTTACAATAACCTTTTTATTTAATTCCTAAGAGCAAAACCAACAATAAAGAATAAAGTCTTAAAGAGTAAGTGCTTCTGGGTGCTGCATCCGGAGAAAGATCGGTTTCATCCGTCCGCGGGCTGCTGCCTGCCGGCTGCTGGGGCCCTGAGCCTGGCCAACATCTAAATAAGTCATTATTCATTATTTAGCCATTCACAGTTTGGGTAGCGCCAGCACTAGAGAATTATAAAAAGCTTAGCGCTGCTGTTTGAAAAGTCGAACGAGCGAACTGTTTAATTGTTTATAATTTTATTGTAATTTTATCTCGACTTTTTTTGCTTTTGTATATAAATTGTACCAACGCAGCAGAAAGTTCAGGCCACTGCCTTGGCCGCGATGTGTCATTGAAAAACGGTGCCAAGCTCGCTGCACCGTGGGGCATACTGGCCCGAAACGGGGTGAAAAGTATGCGGATCCGGAGCACTAAGAGTCACGCTCTCGGAATCTTACGTAATGGGCCGAGGGGGGTGTCGGTCTCGTCTCCGTCAGACGATGGCGTAAGTACACTATCTGGACCGGGGGCCGAATTGAGAGCCGTTTTTGGCCAGAACCCGAGCTCTTGCCTGGCTGCACGTCTCCGGCGGCGTCTCGAGATTGCCGGACAAAGAGTTGTGCCGAGACCGAGACCTGGAGCTGCGTCTCCTGGAGCCCCACCGACGCCGCCGTCGAGAGCCGAAACTTGCATCACTTAAGTTACGTAAACGTTTGACATTTGCCTGGATCCGCCGTATAAAAACAAAACAGTTCTCATGCTGAGACATTAGTTACTTTCGCAACGATCAACTAACCAACTCAGCCTCAGAATGATGAAGTTCATGGTGAGTTTTAACAGTCAATATAATTGACAGATCCTTGTGATCCTGAATCTCTACACCTACCACTATTCAATACCAGGAAATACAAAATTAATGCTGACTTTGTTCTATTCTTTAGTGCATCTGCATCTGCGCCATTGCTGCCGCTTCGGCCAGCCCCTATGGAGGATCCCGCGGTGGATACGGTGGCGGTTACGGCGCCCCTGTTGGCGGCTATGCCTACCAGGTGCAGCCTGCTCTGACCGTTAAGGCCATCGTCCCCTCGTACGGCGGCGGCTATGGTGGACACCACCAGGGCGGATATGGCGGTAGCTACGAGGTTCCTGTGGCCGCCTACAGCGGCTCCGGCTCCGGCTACCACGGCTCTGGTTACGGAGGTGCTCCGCCAGTTGACCGTCAGGCCATTGCCCTGGCCAAGCTTGCTCTGGCCGCTCCCAGCGCCGGCAATCCTCTGGTCTGGAAGGAGGGACCCCGCTATGTGGAGCGCTCTTATGAGCCCAGGGGCTATGGACACCGTCAGGAGTACGCTCGCGGTGAGGAGGCCAAGGGTGCTTCTGCGGCGGCCGCATCCAGCTCCGTGGCTGGCCAGAAGGGATACAAGAAGTCCGTCTACTAAGTGGCAAAACCACAAGAACAGTGATCCAGTTACTTACCTAAGCAACTACGCCTAAATAATAAAACCAAGAAACATGAAGACTTAAACTGAGACTGTGTTTATTATTGATCTTTAATATTTATTTTACTTTATTTTATTATTTATGTATTTAACTATTTATTGGGGCCATTATCTGTGCGGCTTTAGCTTTGCTGACGAGACTTTTGCGAAGCTAACTGTCTGAGACTTTAAGCCAACCGAAATGGGCTTGGGCGAGAATCTAAATAAAAAAGTTATTGAGCATGGCTTAGTTTGAAAAGTTGTAATATTTTTTGGTTTTTTATATATTAAATTTAATTATTCTTAAAAGGAAAAAAGGTTATAGGCTTCAATATATTCCGAAAATGCTTCAGCCTTTTAATTTCTTAAATTAACAAGTTCTGTTTAGTTATTGACAAGCTAAAAATGTTTTTACTTGAAAATAAATTAATATTTGATTTACAAATACTAGAATAAATTTTCTTTTATTAACCAATAATGCAGAAAAAAATCTTGGTTCTAAGAACAGTTTAAACCAAATAATAGATAATATTTTTCTATAACCAAACTGGTTTTAGTCAGTTTTAGAACATCCCCCACGTATATTTTACACGTTGTCCGGACACAACCGATCCGCAAAGCTTTACCCCCAGGAATGTGGAAATCGGAAAGTCAATTACAATATTTTTTCGGAGTCTATTTTAAAAACAACGCGTTCGTTATTCCAAGTTCCTCCCATTCAAAGAGAGAGTCGCGTGTGAGTGTGCATTGGTGAAACTATCAAGAACCGGGGCTCAGGCCCGGGGTTTGGCTCCGGAACAATGCACAGATCGCGTAACCAAGCGATTTTATAATGGCACATGGAAGTACATAAATCAAATGTGAGTATATTCAATTATGAAATGCGGTTTCGGGCTGAAACGGAGCAGTAACTAGCGAGTATATAGGTCACGTAGATATCCAGGCTGAAAAATTAACGTATAAAAGCGGGCGTCGGCCGTCCGGTAAATCATAGTTTGATTGATTACCCCAAACCAACAAAACTAACTAATTCACCATGAAGTACCTGGTAAGTTATGAGCAACTACCAAAGGAAGTGGCAGTCAGCTAATCCTCCGGATGTCCTCCCGCTATCCTTAGATCATCTGCGTCTCCCTGGCCCTTTTCGCCTACATCAACGCCAGCCCGCTGTACGGCAACCGTGGTGGATATGGTGGTGGTTATGGCGGCATCCAGCGCGTCGTCTACGAGGAGGAGCGTCCCTACGGCCGTGGCTACAACCATTATGGTCCCCGTGAGCTCAGGTCCTACGGCGAGGAGCCCAAGGCTGCTGCTGCTGCCTCTGCTGCCGCTTCCGCTGTGAACAGGGGTAGCTACCGCTCGTACGCCGTCCCCAGCTACGTGATCGATGGCGGTGATGTTGGCCACCACGGTGGACACTACGGACGCGGTGGATACTAAATCGAACTATCGAATTGTTCAGTTCCTCGAGTGGCTGTCAAAGCGAAACTCTGAGAATCGGCGAATAAAAGAACACCTTGAACGCAATGGAAAATATTGAACAAAAATTCCCATATTGAGTTTTGCATTTGTGGGGTGGCTTATATTTTTTTAGTGGCATACTTTTTAGCGATATTGGCTAAAGACTGTGGGCTTGTCGGGGGACTTTATTTCAGGCACCAGTTGAGCATAAAAAAATACTTCACACAGACAAAAAAGTTGAATTTAAAATGACACTTTAATAGATTTGTATGACTAGAAACAAAGTTGAATCTTAAAACAATTATGATTTGTATGACTAGAAATAAAGTTGAATCTTAAAACAATTATAATTTATTCACGGGTTAGAAGAACTTGTATTCTATTTGAAATTTGCCAATAAATAAAAATTTGCATCCCATGCAATTATTAAATTTTAATTAAAAATTATTAAAAACCAAACAAAAAGTTAGTAATAGAAACTTCCCAATTGTTGACTTAAAAACAAGTAAATCTCATTTATAACTTAATTTGAAAACTCTGACTTGCAATAATACTTTTTTATAATGTAGTTTTACTAACGTTTTTCCCTACAAAAATCTGTGAAGTATATGATTTTATAATATTATAAAAATGTAAAACATATATTTTAGCAGCAATACCTACAAATTAACTGCATTTTAAAGTTTGTGTTGAACAAATCAGAAAAGTCTAAACATTTAAAAGATAAGACAGTTGTCTTAGTAGTTAGAAATCTTTCCACTTTCTCTGGGACTAGCGGCTGAGCCTTAACCCTTTGATTCCCCCAATCCGGCCGCATACCCTCACGAAGCCCCGGCCCAATGGAACCCCCCATCGATATGGGGTCATACGCATCTGCCACCCCCAACCAAGGTCGGCAGCCAAGTGTCTGTATCGCTGGCGGTAAACAAACCTGGCCAGCAAACCGAGCAACCTGCTCAATCCAAAACGAGTCGAGCGGCGGTATCTCTGGCCAGGGAAGTGCGAAAAACTCGCAGAAAGTCGCCCACCGAGCTGGCCGAGAAGAGCCGGAGCAGCGAGCTCTTGAGCCGTGATAATTTTCTGGGCGAGATCACGTTTCGAGTGCAACAATTATTTTGCTTATATAAAGAAGTGTGCTTGCCACTTAATTTGTTAATTGTGCCAACTGTGCCGAAACCTAGACAGCATAGCCATGAACAAGTTCGCTGTAAGTATACTGGCGTCCCTGAAGACTTCCCTGAAGACTACCCTGAAGAATTCCCTGAAGACTTCCCCATGACCCTCGTCACCTCGGATCTCCTAACCCACTGTTCTGCCCCTCTTTTGCAGACCCTCGCGGTTCTCTTCTGCGCCTGCATTGTGGGCAGCTGCTACGCCAACTACGGCGGTCAGGGCGGCTACGGCCAGGAGAGGTCCTCCGGATCTGCTGGTGCCGCCTCTGCTGCCAGCTCGGCTGCTTCGAGCAACGAGGGTCGCGGTCATGAGCGTTATGAGCGCCCCGTAGAGATCATCGCCGGCGGACACCGTGGGGGCTACGGCCAGAACCACGAGATCCTGCGCCCCATTAACATCGGCGGCTATGGACACGGACGTCGTGGTCCCAGCTATGGCGGCCCCAGCTACAACCGCGGCTATGGACCCCGCTGGACCGTCCAGCCCGCTGGCGCCACCCTGCTGTATCCCGGCCAGAACAACTACCGCGCCTACGTCTCGCCCCCGGAGTACAGCAAGGTGATCCTGCCCGTCCGCGCCGCCGAGCCGGTGGCCAAGCTGTACGTGCCTGAGCACGGATACGGCCAGGAGTACCGTGAGCGCCCGTACGGCGGACACCGCGGCGGCTACTAGGCGGATACTTAATCCCAGCCATTGGCCCCCTAGGCGGATACTTGATCTGAGCCTGGACGTGTACATAATAAACCAAGAATGAAAAAACATAACTTTTTCGGTCAAATTGATTTTCGGGGAAATATATCTCGGGGAACCTAATTTTCGGGTTTCTTTGCTCAAATGCAGCTGCTGCAGCTGCTGTAGCCACTTGATTGCAGCTCCCCACGGGAATGTCTTTGAGTGACATTGACCGGAGGCAGAGCGGCGAACGTGCTCCGGATTTGTTTACTCCGGCTCACTCACCGCGGGAAGCCGCTGGAGGAGGAGGAACGGAACCGTTAGCATTCAATTGCCAATTCAGTCGCTCAATAATCTTGCGGCGGGAAAGTGCCAGAGGTTCGCCGATTGCCGCGCATATTTTCTGGCTGGTAAGCAAACACACATCTGCTGACTTGTTTGCCCCGAAGAACTCTTGGCCATTGCGCCACCTTCGCTTGACATTCGAGCCGCTCGATTCGCGCTGTGAATCATGCCGAGAATTCTTGGCTCGATTCTGGCACAGTTCTGGTGAAATCTAGACTTTAAATTCAGTCTCCGTTGTGCATTATTTTGTGATTTATAAATTATGCAAAGCTGTTTCTGGTTTTTAGGGCACTTTTAATAATAAATACTAATCATTTCAGAGATATATTATTTACCTACAAAAATTCAGAAACCTAAATAAACTAATTTTTAGGGAAAACGAATATTATAAGCATGCATTTCAATTTCTTATATTTTGTTAAGATTATTTTCTTTTACTACAAATAACAGTTTAAGAGATAGGTTCTTATTTCATAGATTCTAATGATAAAATTTCAAATTGTAAACAATTTAGTGTGCTAATTTATTCTCTTAGACAACTTATTAAAAAAATGTCACATTGATTGCATCTATAAAAAGTTTTCATTCAGAATGAAACCTATCATTTTTAAAGAAAGTCCGATATAAATTGTAAGTATTTAGCAAGAATTAAGTATTATTAATTACTTTATACCTTAACTATTACATTTAAAGTGTATTATTTTTATTCTTATTTGCCTAAAACTCTTTGCTAAATTCCAGAATAAAGTCTTCTCAGTTCTTAAAATTAAACAAAGCTCACTTAGTCATGACTGCCACAAAAGCAGCTATCATCAGCTTGGGTGAGTTGGTTCAGGTTCCGGTTCATTGATCGGTGGCTTAACCCCTGCGGACCCCAATGTCCGATGCGTGCACGGCGGGATGGGGATGGGATGGGATCGGAGTAGAGTGGAGAACTTCGGGCAAAGCCCCGATACCGCACACACCAGCAGCCAGCGGAGCGTGCCGAGCCGGGGGAAGTTGCTATCAATGGAGAGCAGCTTCTCGGGCGGGGCCAATTTGGCGCGCATTTTCAATGAGCATAGAAATTGGAGACGATCCGGACTTATCGCGGGGGGATGGAGATGCTGGCTGCTGGCCGCGGCTGACGGCCCCCCGAAAGTAAGTGACTGGCCACCGAGCTGGGTTTGGTCACGTCTGGGGAGCTCACAAATCGCTGGCCAGCTCAAATGGTGTTGCTATAAAAGCAATTTGGACACACGCTTGGGTTAATTAGTTTTCCGACCAGTCTGCTCCTCGCACCACACCGCCAAAACCAAAACCATGTCCGCCAGCCTGCGCCTGCTCTGCCTGATGGCCTGCACCCTCACCGTTGCCCTGGCCCACCGTCCCAGCTATGGGCACTCAGGATACTCTGGCTACGATGTCGTCAAGGCGGCCGAGACCGCCGAGGCCCAGGCCTCTGCCCTGACCAATGCCGCCGGAGCAGCTGCCTCCGCCGCCAAGCTGGACGGTGCCGATTGGTATGCCCTCAACCGTTATGGCTGGGAGCAGGGCAGGCCCCTCCTGGCCCGTCCCTACGGACCCCTGGACAAGCTCTACGCCGCTGCCCTGCCACCGCGCTCCTTCGTGGCCGAGATCGATCCAGGTGGGTTCCCTAATCTAACTTTGGGAATAGAAAAGTCAAGAGATATATAATCGACAACTATAGGAAAATCTAAAAGAACTTAAAAAGTAGAGTTTCTAAGAGATAACCCTAACTATTTATAAAATTTCCATATTTATTTATTTGTAATGTTAAATCTAAGTTTAACTTTACTTATTTTCGTTTCGAAATCTCAATTTCAGTCTTCAAGAAGAGCCACTACGGCGGAGCTTATGGCGAGAAGTCGGCTGTTCTTAACACCGAATCCAAATTGGCCGTTGCGGCGATCTAAGAGCTGCTGTTGAAAAGCTCAGAAAGTCTTAATAAATAGTGATAGCTTAAAACAAGATATCTGATTTTATTATTTTGGGAGAGGGAACCTTCTGGGGAGACAGATAGAAATCAACAGGATGCCCCTCAAGTCTGCTATTTAGAAAAAAGTCAGCCCTTAATTTCAAAATACCCACCTGAGAAAGCGGCTTAACTCAGTTCATTGATTAATATTTATATTAATATTCATATTAATAAATAATAGATCTCCCCATTTCCAAATACTTAAGCCCGCTCAGTACAATTGATTTTTACTTATCATTTCTTATGTGTTATTATTATGAATAGAGTTTCGTTTTTATTGCAAGATACAAAGTAAAAAATGTGAAAATTGCTCAGTTTTGTTGATGTTGATTTAATGTAAAATTCAAATTCGTTACGAGCACACAGAAATTTACCTACTAAACATAAAGTGAACTAAAAACAAATAGTAGAAGCGGTTGTAACTCGGTTAACTCGATGCTGTGGCGTGCTTAGTGGGTTTGCTCATGGTGACGATTGCTCCGATTTCAGATTGGATCCAATCGAACGTTATTGTCCAGCCAACTCTCTTTCTCTCATCTCTACGTACAGTATATAGTTTATAGTATATAGTGTAAAATATATGGTGCATGGTTTATGGTGTTTGGTCTGTCTCTATCGCTACCAAAACTCTGCCAAGTTTTCGTTGATTTGTTTTTATTTTTGTTTTTAGGTTTTCAGGTTCATTATTTTAATTAAATTACATGAACTTCAAAATAGTATTATTATTATATAGATAGGATGTGTAGTGTTATGTATTTATAGTGTGTAGCCTATACGAGCCCCGCCGTCCGCCGGTGTCCACTGGGTTCTTGGTCGCGCTCCATCCGGCGTTTGGGGGGTGACAAAAAAATTTAAATTATAAAAACTTTCTCACGCAATTCTCGATCTCGATCTCGATCTCGGTCTCGTCGTTCTTCAGATCGACTATGAAATGATCTCGGTTCGGGTGCTGACGCCGGTGTTGGGGCACTTTATTCGGTGATCGTCCTTGTGGTCTCCTGGATGTACACCTGGGATCCGGGCACCGTCGAGGTGGTGACGAACGTGCGGTGCTTGGCGCGGATCAGGTTCAAGTTGGACTCGGCCACATCGGCACGGTCCTCGGCAGCCTCAAGCTCCCGCTGGAAGCGGCGGACACGGGTGGTGGTCTGCTGGGAGACGCCCTCCTGCTCGCACAGCTGGCGGCGGTAGATGTTGATCTTGGCAGTGGACTTGTCCAGAGCATCCTGCAGCAGGATGAGGTTCTTCTGGTCCTCCTCGCACTGCACTATCACCTCCTTGACGGTGCGCTCCTTCTTGCGCAGGATCTTGATGGTCTCGGCGTGGCGGCGCTTCTCCTCCTCCAGCTCCAGCTCCAAGTCGCGGATGCGGGCCTCCAGCTTGCTGATGATGCGCTTGCTGCCGGCGACGGCGTTCAGCTCGACCTCCTCCAAGCGGATGGACAAGTTCTACAGGGGATTGGGGATTAAACGGAGAATAAATGATATTAAATGGATAGGAAATGAGAAATTGTTGTAATGTTAAATATAGAACGGTTCGATTTGGTACCTTGACTTCGACTTCCAAGGACTTCTTGATGGTCTCCAGCTTCACGATGCGCTCCTGCTCCTCATGCACCTGCTCGACGACGTGCTTCAGCTCCACCTGGACCTTCTGGAAGCGCTCGTCGCTGATGCGCAGCTCCTTGGACACCTCCTCATAGTCGGAGGCAACGACGGTCAGCTCCTGCTCCAGCTTGGACTTGATGGACACCAGGTTGACATTGGCAGTGGTCAGCTCGTTGATGCGCGTGGTGGCCTCCTCGTACTGCAGCTCGACGGTGCGCTTGGCACGGTTGGCGCTGTCCAGGTGGGAGCGGACCTCCTCCAGCTCACCGTTGAGTCCGGCCAGGCGGCGCTGGGCGATGCCGTACTGGTCAAGGGTGGCCTGCAGCTGGCGCTGCACATCCTCGTAGTGGGCCTGGAGCTCGGTCAGCTGCAGCGACTGCTTCTTGATCACCTTCTGCAGATCGATGTTGGTCTTGTTGGCCACATCCAGGGACATCTCCAGCTCGGTGATCTGGATCTGCAGCTTCTTCTTGATGCGGGTCACCTCGGTCTTCAGCCGGGTCTCCGCCTCGATGACGCGGGCATTGAGCTGCTCGATCTCGATGGAGGTCTGCTTGCTGCAGTATGGAAATGTCCGGAATTATAACAAACATAGAAAAGATATTGGAAATTCCCCAAAATCGATATCAAGAGTTCGCCAAATGGAAGTAGTAGCCCCTTGAAAAGCGGTGACGACGATGGCCCTCTGAGGTTTCGCTTTGCTGGCTCTATTTTTGGCCCCAATGTCTGACCCACAAACTGCATTTTTCGCACCACTCAGCAGTCGAGAAGCACTCGCTCAGGTGGTGCTCTGGCATTGTCAAAAATGCTTCATTGTTTCGCCCGCCGCTGCATTCGCATTCGCGAATTTCGGTGTATTTTTACGCATGATAAAGACATCGAACTTGTCACAAATAGCTTGGGGGTAACATGCCAAAGTATTTGCTAAGTAGTTCCTTCTCCCCTAAGTTTTTTTTTGGGCTAAGTGCATCATGCGTCTATTCTTGGGCGTAGGTGCACTCGTCTTGCCAACTAAATTTGAGTAATGTCTGCATTTCTAATACTCTACCTGATTCACTTTCTAAATAGACTCAAACTATGACTAATTTATTTGCTGAGTTTGAGAAAGGTAAAAAAGGCAAGGATAAAGTGGATTGCATTTATTATAAATACATATCTTAGGTAATTTATTATGATATTTGATATATGAAACTTCCTCAAATATCGCTTTTTATTAAAGGTTAACTTTACTAAGTAAATTCTTGAAAAAGGAAAATTTCCGAAAATGACTATTGATAATGAATAATATTTTTAAACTTAACCTTAGAAAATGTTTTATTGTTCATTCCTTAAGACAAAATAGGTTTTAGTCTCTAGGAAGTTGTTGTCCAAATGAATTAATTACTCAGTTAGTAAGCAGAGTATCTCTCAATTATATCATAAAAACACGAGTATTATCTGCCAGAAATTTCTGTTTAGTTGAACGCTCTGATATGTTTTTTCTAATAGTGGCCCCCGTGCCTTGGTTACTTAATCTTAAAATCGTGTGCTCATTGCTGTCGCCTTGCCAAGGTATTTGCCTTGTCTGTGTGTCTTAGCTAGAAAACTTAAGTATTCCCATTTAGATTTTAATTTTTCCCTGCCATTGTTTTCAATGTTTACGCAAAAATATTTGCTGGGTTTATTTTGCTCTTGTTTTTTTTCGCTGTCTTTTTCGTGATTGTTTTTGCTGTCATGCGCATCAGTTTTCTTGGGTTTGAAAATAAAATAAATCTCTTGTCGAATTTGAAGGACAAATCCGCAACAATAGTTGGTCGGACCATCTACGCGCAAATCGGACCGACAGCCTCGAGAAATACCTGTGGGTGGTGGGTGCGAAATATGATCGGAGTGTTGGGCTTTGAAATCCGAAAAATTTGTGGTTGAATTAACTATAATCCAAGTAAATATTTTTAGAGCAAACCTCCCACAAACCCACGAAATCAATTATCGAAACTCTGTATACAAAAAATAGGATTAAAACAAATAAGTAATTTGTAATTTTCCTAGTAATTCCCTCTTTTTCTCATATAAATAATTGACATTATTTCAATAATCCTTTCAGTGCTCAACTTGGTCAACATTTCCCTGACATTGTTGGTAATTAATGACCAAATTGCTGGCGATTTTTAGCAATTAACCATGCTCAAATATGCTGTGCATAATTCTGTATAAATAATTCACAGAAGAGTGCACAACAGACACAATGGGGAAAAAGAAGGCCCAACAAAGTGTACGAAACCAGACCGCAACTGAGAAAACTCTAGAAACGAAAATAAATTTTGTGCCAGACAAGAAACGAGAAATAGACAAATAAAGATAGAGGGACAGGGGGTTTTTTTTTTTGAGGGAAAAATTAAGAGGATTCTGCGGTGCTCTGGTAAAAATGTTGCATTTATTACAATTTCCCTGAATTTTGGGGCTACAAGGAAAAAACAAATCTGTGGCAACAGGACACAAGAAACTTTTAACTATTTCTCTGATACAAAAACAGTTTCTAGGTAAGGCTTTCATTTCAAATGAAGCAGCTATATTTGACTTTAATTTAACAAGGATTTCTGTCACGCTCCTGCAGTTTTTCATTTAAAAAATATATATTTCAGTAATCAGTATTGATCATTTAAACTATAAAAAAGTTACTTGACTTCCATGTATTTTTCTATTTCTTCTTACTATCTCAGTTCTCTGATACATTTTAATGGCCATTTGATTCATTTTGTAAGCTGAAAACTGCTACCACACATAATTATATATCCTGGTTTTTTGGGAACTTTTAAACATCCTTTAAATGTCTTTTAAGATCAAATTCTTCACTCTTTAAAACTGATACCAAGAACTATAATTTCCACACTTTTAAATATATATTTTTACAGTTCAAAAATTATTAAAAATGTCCTTTTTTTGTGTAGCATTTAAAACTTCAAATGAGGATGAGAGCGAAAGGGGCAGGGGATAGGGACTTTAAGGGGGGAGGAAACCACCCAGCCAGCAGGACACTAGTGCTTCCAATACACGTAGCTATAGTCCTTGAGCTTGGGATGGGTGCGCAGGACCTTGCGGCAGATCCAGCACTTATCTTCGATACCGCACCTGCTGTCCGCGTAGAACTCGACTGTCTTCTGGTTGAGCGTGGATAGCTGCCGCTTGACGTTGTGCAGCGAGGAGGAGACGCGGTGGTCCAGCTTGTCCACCAGCCGGTCGTCCATCAGCTCGATGTGGAGCGTGTGGGCGCGCAGCTGGCCATCGCCGTACGGGGACGATGACCGGGAGCGGGCACGGGACACGGCACGGCTGGATCGGATCAGAGTCTGGGCCATGAAGTCCTCCTCCTCCTTCTTGGCGGTCTTGATGTTCCGCTCCGACTCCGAGAGCAGGGCCTGGGCAATGGCACTGGCGGACTTGCCGCGAATCTGGCGCTTAAAGTCGTCCGACATTTGGTCGATCTCGTTGTCCAATTCTATCTTACGAATACGCTGCAGTATCTTCTGCGTGTCGCGTTTGATCAAATCCTCGAGCTCCTCCTGGCGGCGGCGGCGGCGCTGGCGCGATCTCTCGACAACTGTGTCCGGTTCAAGGTGCTTCACGACTCGCGTTGCGTCGACGAGCTTCTGCACACTGAACGGCGATCGCTTCTGGGCGCGAAAGCTGAGCAGAATCTCGTCGGCGCGCGCGGCGCAGGTGCGCGAGAGCCGGACGATCTCGTCGGCGTTGTACTGTCGCACCGCGTTCGAGGAGCGGTACTGCTTCAGTCCCCGCTCGCTCACCCAAGGCAGGTGGGGCCTCTTCACCTCCAGACCCTTGGCCTTGGCGTCCAGGTAGTCCAGCATCGGCTGGTAGAAGTTCATGGTGTAGCCGTAGTTGTCCTCGTAGGTGTTTGCATGGTGCCGGAAGCGGGAGGGCCGCTGCTGCAGGGCCAGAGACATGATTTCAGGGGAAGGGGGATTTCTCAAGGAAGGGTAGAGGTAGAGGTATAGGTACAGGTAATGTTTGTGCGCCTAGAGAGTAATCTAATTGAAGCTACAACTGTCGCTGCTTTGTCGCCTTGTCGCTTGTGGTTCGCGTCGCTTCTTCCTCGGGTTCTCTTTTCGGGGTTTCCTCTGGCTCTTCCTCCCTCCTCAGTTGGCAGCTCTGGCTGCTGCTTTGCAAATAATTTTCAAATTTGTCGAAATCTATAAAAAGATTGCATTTCGTTCGTTCAGCTGTTGGCATCGGGCAAGGTATGAGCATAATGACGACAATAACATCGCCATTATCATCATCATCATCGTCGTTCGCTGGCAGTCAATGGTGGGCTGTACTATGATTGATTCATTTTGGCAGCGAGCTCATAGACAATGTCATAATAGCCGCAAATTTTATGCAATAACCATGAAAGAGTCGAATACCTAGACAGGGCTATTGAAATCAAGAGGAAATATGGCCTGACTTCCACTTGAACAAAGGTTTAGTGAGCTTTCTTTATAAGTTGATTACTGATTATATTAAAAAATGTCATAAAGTAATCTCTGCAAATAGATTTAATGATCTCTAATATTGTTAAATTAAATTAATATAAAAGTTTTTGAAATTTCTTTAGTTAAAATGATTTAATTTAATCTTTACGAGAGTGTATGTTTTCAAACCAAAAGCCACAATCACCAAAATGACTCTTCAAAAGAAGTCAAGACTAGCTTAAGTCACCATAACTTTTATAAGCTAAAGACCTCTCAAAAGATACTCTAATCTCAAGACTGCTAACAAAATGAATCTTCATTTCTTCTCAGAGATCTATAATCACAGCCAAACACTGGTCACCAACTGGAATGATGTATACGCTTCAACATACCTCTTGCTGGAGAAGAATCTCTTGTTCAAATAGAAAGTTTTCTCAATGGGATCTTTCGATTTTCCACAATGAACCCACACTCTGATTGTGTAATCACAGCAACTGCGCAATTTTCTGCAGGGGTTTTCGAAAGGGTTTTGCATATATTTTATATATGTTTCATGGAATCTCTGCTGAACCAAACTCACTTCTCGCTTGAGCCTGAGCAGCGTGGGCGTGTGGGATCGGGTGTAGGATCAGATATAGCCTGGCTCCTGAACAGAAAACTAATGCCGTTGCTTTGTGCGCGACTAAAGAACTCGAACTGAACGCTAATGGCTAAATGGGTCAGTTCGCTATCAATTGTGTTGGCAGTGAAGATCGATCGAGAATCAATCGATTGATTTCCCCCCTCAGTACCCCAAAGATGGGGCCTTGCGTTGTATTTTGGTTTTTTTGTGGGGGCTTCCGCTTTGGCAAAGGAAACAACAACCCAGCGATTGACCTTCGTCTGTAGTCGCTGTCAGTTGAGAGCCAGAGGCGGGGCTACTTCCAAGGGGGATTTATGATTTTCGATATTAAAATGTATGCTTCCTTTCCCAGACTATGCCCTAAACCTATAACTTACCGGATAGCCTCGATCTCCTCATCCTTCTCGGCCAGGCGACGCTCGGCGTCGTGGCGGTACTGGTTAAAGTCGGCAGCCAGGCGCTGACCACGCTGCTCCTCAGCCTTGCGGCCCTATAATATACACCATTAAAGATAAATTAATAAATATGCTCGGAAGGTTGAGTTATTTTTGGCTACTTACAGCCTCAGCCTCCTTGTAGGCGGCGGTCAGCTCATCGCGCTCGTTCTCCAGACGACGCAGCTCCAGCTCCAGCTCGTGCAGGCGACGGTTCAGCTCGTTGATGGCGCCCTTGGCGTCATGCAGATCATCTTTAAGGATTTCAGAGATATCATTATTAAATTAAAATAAATAATAGACAATAGAACCCACCTCCCAGCTTCTTGTTCTCGCGGGCCAACTGGTTGTTGGAGTCCTTGACCTTGTCCAACTCGTGCACGGTGCGGACGAGATCGGCCTGCTTGTTCTTGAGGTCGCGCTGGCTGGTCTCGTAGAGGACAATGGTCTCGTCCAGACGGCTCTTCAGCTCAACGTTGTGCTTCTCCAGGGTGTTGACCGACTTGGTCAGCTCGCGGCAGCTGTTGTTGGACTTCTCGAGGTCGATGATGAGCACCTCCACTTCGCTGGCCAGGCGGGTCTTGGTCTTCTCCAGATTGTTGACCTTGACGATGAGCGACTCGATGTGCTCCTCGAGCTCGGTGATGCGGACCTGGTACTTGCGGCGGATATCCTCGACCTCTTCGGCGCGGGCAGCCACCTCGGCACTGTACTTGTTCTGCCAGGAGGCGGCATCAGCATTGGCCTTGACCAACTGACGTTCCAAGTCGATGCGGGCCTCCGACTCCTCCTCGAGTTGACTACGAATCGAGTCCAATTCGATCTCAACCTGATGCAGAGAGGATTCGAGCAGCGAGCGACGACGGTCCTCATCCTCCAAGCGGCGGCGGGCGTCCTCCAGCTGGGAGATCACCTGGCTCTTGGAGAACGAGACCGTGTCCAGCTGGACCTTCAGATCTTGGACGTCCTTGATCAGCTCAATGTTCTCCTGCGAGAGGCGGGATTTGTGCGAGGTGATGTCGATCACCGTGCGGTTCAGTTCCTCGATCTTCACATTCAGCTCGGTGATCGAGATCTCCAGCTTGGAGATGTGCTTCTCCGACACGATCTTCTCCTTGTTGTAGGACTCGATCTGGGAGAGCAGCTCGTAGACTTCAGCCTGGAACTTGGCCTTGTCCTTCTCGGCTCTGCAATTTGTTTAATAGGTGTTCCGGTTTAGTCTTGGGGTCTTTGATCATGCTCCCGATACTTAGGCATGGTTTGTGAGAGATCGGCCGGGCTGTGAGTCGCTAGCAAGCTTGGTCGGATCTGCGAGCTTTCGGCCACCGATCGAGGCTTAGTCGGGCGGTGATCGGCTTGTTATCGATCACCCTCCGACTGTTTTATCGATCGGCGGTCGAAAGCCCGTCAGTCCAGGGGTTAAGATCATGTTTGGAATGCCTGGAAGCAAGCTTATGAGAATAGGTTTTTCAATATAATTAGGCATGCGGCTCACACGGAATAAATATGACATGACGAGGGTATTTATTTGATATTTTGTTACGTAGTAAATTTAATCGATATTTTCGAAATCTTTACCTATTACAAATACGATTAGCGATTCATTCGATTAACTTGTGTTTACATTTTTCAAAGTTAAGCGTAATATATTGAAGTATTTGATTAAGCCTAGTACTCTGACGAGAAAAACCCGCTGTATAAATTATACAGCGGAATCGC
>JAEIII010038891.1:0-14632 GCA_018905755.1 Drosophila ohnishii | reverse complement strand
AGGGAAATCCGAATCTGAACAAATTTTGCGGAAGTGGAAACTAGAACAGGCCTGATAATACCCTGCAAGGGTATAAAAATATGAGCAGCATAAAATAACCAACAATATAAAGGTTCATTTTATTTTATTTTTCATGGTGGCATAATGTTTTAGATTTATTTTATTTTTCATACATATTTTCTGGAACAATTTTGGAAATGGGAAATAATATCAAAATGCAATGTATTTATTTTTATTTTTTTCAAATCATAATATGTACTTAAAACCACACTCCATTTATCCGGAACATCTGTACATCCAAACCTCCTGCTTATCTTTGACAAGAGCTTTGGCTAATCCTTTGGCATAACGAGTCCATTAGCTTTTCTAGAGCTAAAAACAATTTAATACAGAGCGAGAGCCAAATAGTCGAGAACAGCCTGTTTCATTAAGTTTTGTATTATTTCTCGCACCCGATAAATGCCTTTGAAATTCCGATCAAGAACAGTTTGAAACTATTTGCCTCTCGCTCTTCTTTCTCTCTCTCTCTCTCTTTCTCTCTATCTCTCTCTCTCATTTATTTGAAACCCCGTTTTGCCCTATCGAAATCGTGCTTAAAAAAAACAAGGGGAACTGAAAAGTACTTACAGTACGGTATAGTTTTTTCTTATGGTATGTTTTATCTTAACCTGCACGGTCACACTGCGGACCACAAACAGCGGCTTTCCACAACGTTTTCTTTTGGAAAAATCATTAAAATAGGTTAATTTAAGTACTAAATACCCGTGCAAAACACTCAACAGTCATGGCTGATGCCGCAGCACGTCAGCTGCAGTACGAGTACAAGGCGGTAAGTTCGGAATCGCGACCGGAAAATTCCTGTCCATGCGGCGTCTTTGAAAGATTTCACAAACACACTAAATGCACAATTTTACATTTTCAGAACTCCAATCTTGTGCTGCAAGCCGATGTCCGACTCATTGAGAGGCCGCGTCGCGATGAGGCCACCGGCGAGGTGTGCTCCCTGGTGGGGAAGCTGGACGGCACCCGGATGGGCGATCGGTACCAGCGCACCAAGCCGGAGAAGACGGAGGAGCGCAAGGTGAAGCGGCAAAAGCGCGACGAGGCCCAGTACGACTTTGAGCGTATGAAGGGGGCCACGCTGCTGTCCGAGGGCATTGACGAGATGGTCGGCATTGTGTATCGTCCCAAGACGCAGGAAACGCGCCAAACCTACGAGGTGCTGCTCAGCTTTATCCAGGAAGCCCTCGGCGATCAGCCTCGGGATATCCTGTGCGGGGCCGCCGATGAGATCCTGGCTGTGCTGAAGAACGATCGACTGAAGGATCGAGAGCGCAAGAGGGATGTGGACAGTTTGCTAGGCTCTGTGACCGACGAGCGGTTCGCTTTGCTCGTCAATCTGGGCAAGAAGATCACAGACTTTGGCAGCGACGCTGTCAACGCCCTGACTGCGGCGCCAAACAACGAGGAGCAGATCGACGAGACCTACGGCATCAACGTGCAGTTCGAGGAGTCTGAGGAGGAGAGCGACAATGACATGTACGGCGAGATCCGCGACGACGAGGGCCAGGATGAGGGCGAAGAGGCGCGCATTGATCACACCCTGCATGCGGAGAACGTAAGTAATGTAATTCAGAGGGGCAATCCCTCAGTTAATCCACATTTTCATTCCCAGCTGGCAAACGAAGAGGCGGCAAACAATGTGAAGAAGGACCGCTCCCTGCATCCGCTGGACATAGACGCCTATTGGCTGCAACGCTGCCTGAGCAAGTTCTACAAGGACGCCATGGTGTCGCAGAGCAAGGCGGCCGATGTGCTCAAGATCCTCAAGGATGCCGCCGACGAGCGGGACTGCGAGAACCAATTGGTACTCCTGTTGGGCTACGATTGCTTTGACTTTATCAAGCAGTTGAAGGTGAACCGGCAGATGATTCTGTACTGCACCATGTTGGCCTCGGCCCAAACGGACAGCGAGCGCCAAAGGATACGCGAGAAAATGCGCGGAAACTCTGCGCTGGCCAAGATTCTCAGGCAGCTGGACACGGGCAAGTCCGAGGAGCAGGAGGAGGGCGAGACCCGTGGAAGCAAGCGCGGCAAAGGCGATGCCGAGGACGGCGGAGCAGCAGCTGCCGGTCAGGTAGCTGGTGTTCGCCAGCTCCTCGAATTAGACGAACTGGCCTTCACACAGGGATCCCACTTCATGGCCAACAAGCGGTGTCAGCTGCCCGATGGCTCGTACCGGAAGCAGCGGAAGGGCTACGAGGAGGTGCATGTGCCGGCCCTGAAGCCAGTGCCCTTCGACTCCAACGAGGAGCTGCAGCCGGTGGACAAGCTGCCAAAGTATGTGCAGCCTGTGTTTGAGGGCTTCAAGACGCTCAACCGCATCCAGAGTCGCCTGTACAAGGCCGCGCTGGACAGTGATGAGAACATGCTGCTGTGCGCACCCACCGGAGCGGGTAAGACCAATGTGGCGCTGCTCACCATGATGCGGGAGATCGGTAAGCACATAAACGAGGACGGCACCATCAATGCGCAGGACTTCAAGATCATCTACGTGGCCCCCATGAAGTCGCTGGTGCAGGAAATGGTGGGCAACTTTGGACGCCGTCTCGCCTGCTATAATCTTACGGTCTCCGAGTTGACTGGCGACCATCAACTGACCAGAGAGCAAATCGCTGCCACCCAGGTGATAGTGTGCACCCCAGAGAAGTGGGATATCATCACGCGCAAGGGCGGAGAGCGGACATTTGTGAGCCTGGTGCGCTTGGTCATCATCGATGAGATCCATCTGCTGCACGATGAGCGAGGTCCGGTGCTGGAGGCTCTCGTGGCACGTACCATTCGTAATATTGAAACCACCCAGGAGGAGGTGCGCCTGGTGGGACTGTCGGCCACGCTGCCCAACTACCAGGATGTGGCCACATTCCTGCGCGTGAAGCCGGACAAGGGGCTCTTCTACTTTGACAACAGCTATCGGCCAGTGTCCCTGGAGCAGCAGTATATCGGTGTCACAGAGAAAAAGGCCCTGAAGCGCTTCCAGGTGATGAACGAGATCGTCTACGAGAAGACCATGGAGCACGCCGGCCGCAATCAGGTTCTGGTCTTTGTACATTCGCGCAAGGAGACCGGCAAGACGGCCAGGGCAGTGAGGGACATGTGCCTGGAGCAGGACACCCTCGGCAGCTTCCTGAGGGAGGGATCTGCCAGCATGGAAGTGCTTCGCACCGAGGCCGAGCAGGTGAAGAACACCGAGCTAAAGGAGCTGCTGCCGTACGGCTTTGCTATCCATCATGCTGGAATGACGCGCGTGGATCGTACCCTGGTGGAAGACCTCTTTGCGGACAGGCACATCCAGGTGCTGGTGTCAACAGCCACCTTGGCCTGGGGTGTGAATCTGCCGGCGCACACAGTTATTATCAAGGGCACGCAGGTTTACAACCCGGAGAAGGGTCGCTGGGTGGAGCTGAGTGCCCTGGATGTCCTGCAGATGTTGGGTCGTGCCGGACGACCGCAGTACGACACCAAGGGCGAGGGAATCCTCATCACCAACCACAGCGAGCTGCAGTTCTACCTCTCCCTGCTCAACCAGCAGCTGCCCATCGAGTCGCAGTTCATCTCCAAGCTTCCCGACATGCTCAACGCAGAGATTGTTCTGGGAACGGTGCAGCATCTGCAGGACGCGGTCAACTGGCTTGGCTATACGTACCTTTATATCAGGATGTTGAGGAACCCCACCTTGTACGGGGTGTCCCATGACGCGATCAAGGCCGATCCCCTGCTGGAGCAGCACCGTGCGGATCTGCTGCACACAGCTGCCTGCTGTCTGGAGAGGAGCGGCCTCGTCAAGTACGAGCGGAAGACGGGACACTTTCAGGTCACCGATCTCGGCCGGATTGCCTCCCACTATTACCTAACGCACGAAACTATGCTGACGTACAACCAGTTGCTAAAGCAAACGCTCAGCGAGATCGAGCTGTTCCGCGTGTTTTCCCTGTCCTCCGAATTCCGACACATCTCTGTGCGCGAGGAGGAGAAGCTGGAGCTCCAGAAGCTAATGGAACGAGTGCCCATTCCGATCAAGGAGTCCATCGAGGAGCACAGCGCCAAGGTGAATGTGCTCCTGCAGGCCTATATTTCGCAACTTAAGCTGGAGGGCTTTGCCCTGATGTCGGACATGGTGTTTATCACCCAGTCCGCTGCTCGCCTAATGCGTGCCATCTTCGAGATCGTTCTGACCCGCGGCTGGGCTCAGCTGGCGGACAAAACGCTTACCCTCTGCAAGATGATCGATCGACGCATGTGGCAGTCCATGACGCCGCTACGCCAGTTCAAGAAGATGCCCGACGAGATAGCCAAGAAGCTGGAGAAGAAGCACTTCCCCTGGGCCAGGCTCTACGACCTGGAGCCCCACGAGCTGGGCGAGCTGATCCGCGTGCCCAAGTTAGGCAAGACCATTCACAAGTTTGTGCACCAGTTCCCCAAGCTGGAGCTTTCCACGCACATTCAGCCCATTACAAGGGGAACCCTGAGGGTGGAGCTCACCATTACGCCCGATTTCCAGTGGGACGAAAAGGTGCACGGCCAGTCGGAGGGATTCTGGGTGCTCATTGAGGACGTGGACTCGGAGCTCATACTCCATCACGAGTTCTTCCTGCTGAAGCAGAAGTACTCGCAGGACGAGCACCAGCTGAAGTTCTTTGTGCCAGTTTTTGAGCCTCTTCCGCCGCAATACTTTCTGCGGATTGTCTCGGATCGCTGGATCGGCGCAGAGACCCAGCTGCCCGTGTCCTTCCGTCACCTGATCCTGCCCGAGAAGAATATGCCGCCGACGGAGCTGCTGGATTTGCAGCCGCTGCCCATCAGTGCTCTGCGTCAGCCCAAGTTCGAGATCTTCTACTCACAGCGGTTCCCGCAGTTCAATCCCATCCAGACGCAGGTCTTTAACGCGGTCTACAACAGCGACGAGAACGTCTTTGTTGGTGCCCCGACTGGCTCCGGCAAGATGACCATTGCCGAGTTCGCCATCATGCGATTGTTCACCACGCAGTCGGATGCCAGGTGCGTCTACCTGGTTTCCCAGGAGGCTCTGGCCGACTTGGTCTTCACAGATTGGCACGGCAAGTTCGGGGCGCTGGACATCAAGGTCGTCAAGTTGACTGGTGAAACGGGTACAGATCTCAAGCTGATAGCCAAGGGACAGCTGGTGATCACGACGGCGGACAAGTGGGATGTCTTGTCTCGCCGCTGGAAGCAGCGGAAGAATGTGCAGCTGGTGAACCTGTTTATTGTGGACGAGCTACAGCTGGTGGGCGGCGAGGATGGGCCTGTGCTGGAGATTGTGTGCTCGAGGATGCGGTACATTAGCTCGCAGATTGAGAAGCAGATCAGGATTGTGGCTCTGTCCGCCTCGCTGACCGATGCCAGGGATGTGGCCCAGTGGCTGGGATGCAATCCCAATGCCACCTTCAACTTCCATCCGAGTGTGCGTCCCATTCCCCTGGAGCTGCACATCCAGGGATTTAATGTCACCCACAACGCCACCAGGATTGCCACGATGTCAAAGCCCGTATACAATGCCATCCTGAAGTACAGTGTCCACAAGCCGGTGATTGTTTTCGTCTCTTCGAGAAAGCAGGCCCGTCTTACGGCCATCGACATCCTAACCTACGCGGCCTCGGACCTACAGCCGAACCGTTTCTTCCACGCCGAGGAGGAGGACATCAAGCCGTTCCTGGAGCGGATGACGGATAAAACTCTGAAGGAAACTCTAGCCCAGGGAGTGGCTTACCTCCACGAGGGACTGTCTTCCTCCGATCATCGCCTGGTGGAGCAGCTATTCGACTCGGGCGCCGTGCAAGTAGCCGTTGTGTCCCGGGATCTTTGCTGGGGCATGAGCATCTCTGCCCACTTGGTCATCATCATGGACACGCAGTTCTACAATGGAAAGAATCACTCCTACGAGGACTATCCCATAACGGACGTGCTGCAAATGATCGGCAGGGCCAACAGGCCCAACGAGGATGCGGATGCCAAGTGCGTGCTGATGTGTCAGAGCAGCAAGAAGGACTTTTTCAAGAAGTTCATCAACGAGCCGCTGCCCATCGAGAGTCACTTGGACCATCGAATGCACGACCACTTCAACGCGGAGGTGGTGACCAAGACGATTGAGAACAAACAGGATGCCGTGGACTACCTCACATGGACCTTCCTCTACCGGAGACTGACCCAGAACCCGAACTACTACAATCTCCAGGGGGTCACGCATCGCCATCTGTCCGATCACCTGTCCGAGTTGGTGGAGAACACACTAAGCGACCTGGAGCAGTCGAAGTGCATCAGTGTGGAGGATGACATGGACACGCTGCCCCTGAATCTGGGCATGATTGCGGCCTATTATTACATAAACTACACGACGATAGGTAAGGAACAAAATTGATAATGCGTTTTTGGAATAATTTAAAAATTAATTTAATTTTTGTGTATTTTCTATGCAGAACTCTTTAGTTTGTCGCTGAACAGCAAAACCAAAGTGCGTGGCCTGCTGGAGATCATCTCATCTGCAGCGGAGTACGAGGATGTGGTGGTCCGGCATCATGAAGAGCAGGTTCTGCGCACCCTGTCCCAGCGATTACCGAACAAGCTTACGGGACCCAATGAAACGGCTCCAAAGTAGGTTTTCCCAATAAATAATCCCCACAATCCTAATCCCCTTTCCTTTACAGGTTCAATGATCCGCATATCAAGACCAACTTGCTGCTCCAGGCCCATCTTTCGCGCCTGCAGCTGGGACCTGAGCTCCAGGGTGATACGGAGCAGATACTAAGCAAGGCCATTCGCCTCATTCAGGCCTGTGTGGATGTGCTGAGCTCGAACGGTTGGCTATCGCCGGCTGTGGCCGCCATGGAGCTGGCCCAGATGGTCACGCAGGCCATGTGGAGCAAGGACTCGTATCTGCGACAGCTGCCGCACTTTAGTGCCGAAATAGTCAAGCGATGCACAGAGAAGGTAAGGGATTGCAATGCAACAATATTATTTGTTGGGATTATTACAATTTCTTGCTTTGCAGAAAATCGAAACCGTTTTCGACATTATGGAACTGGAGGATGAGGATCGCTCGAGGCTGTTGCAGCTCTCCGACTTGCAAATGGCCGATGTGGCACGCTTCTGCAATCGCTATCCCAACATTGAGCTCAACTACGAGGTGGTGGACAAGGACCGCATCAACTCGGGCTCCACAGTCAATGTCGTGGTTCAACTGGAGCGTGAGGACGAGGTCACCGGCCCAGTCATTGCTCCCTTCTTCCCCCAGAAGCGAGAGGAGGGCTGGTGGGTCGTTATTGGTGATCCAAAAACCAATTCCCTGCTCTCCATCAAGCGGCTCACGCTGCAGCAGAAGGCAAAGGTCAAGCTGGACTTTGTGGCCCCCAGTCCGGGCAAGCACGACTATACTCTGTACTACATGAGCGATTCCTACTTGGGCTGCGATCAGGAGTACAAGTTCTCAATCGAGGTGGGCGATTTTCAGTCTGAAAGCGAAAGCGAGTCGGATTAAGGCAGAGATAGGGCCACTTTAACAATTAAACCTTTTCAATTGTAATTTTAAAAAGGAGAAATTATTTCTACGATCTAAGCACAAACAACGTTTAACATAAAATAAACAACAAAATTTGAAAAAAATCTAAGAAATCTTTGTTTGCATTTTTTATTTTAGGTAAAGTTGATACAACAAAATCTTAAGCCGACAAAACTGTGCTTCAGCGGTATACCACTATGCTATTAAGGGGGAGATATGTGTTTCCAAAATTTTTTGGAAAAAAATATATTTTCGATTTTAAACTCTAAGTACGTATGCAAGGAATACAAGTGTTAACGTGGGCGCAAAAAAGTTTAATGTTTGAACAGCTTTTTCACTACTTTTAATTGTTAACCGCGGTCAGAAACATTTAAACTACTCTTAAATCATGGTTTTCAATATAGTGACATTAAGAAGTGTTCCAATTGATCAAACTTGATAGAATGTGGAATACAGATTTCCAAATGTTTAAATGCAAATTTCCGGAAACTCGACTTTAAATTATTTTGATGACAATAACTTCTAAATCAAAAACATTATGTTTTGTATGTTTTAAGTTTTGTTTCTAAAATCACTCAGAGAATGCAAAGAGTAAAAAAATGGGAAATGTGCACTTTAAGTTTACTTAACAAGTAAAAAACAACATAAAAAGTATGGTGGTAAAGGGTGATGTGCGACAGGTATTAAAATTAAATATAAAAAATTCTACTGCATGTTTCTGATTGAAATTAAAAACACAAGAAACAGACATGAACGCATCCTTTAAAATTTGTTTCATTACAAAAATCTCCTTTGCAAGAGCTATAAGTTAAAATTATAGAAAATAACAAATTTTAACACACGCTTTTCAAAGTAAGAACGCATTAGGATAATAATAATAATGTCGAATGCTATGTTGCGGACACGATTCACAAAAAACTGTGCAACATATCGGAGTGAATCAGAAACTATTATTGAAATGATCTTCTATTTTAACCCAAATGAGGGTAATAAAAATTAGTTTAATTATTTTGTTACGGTGGAAAATGAAACCTAATTTTATGAAAATTTAATTCTTTTTCAAAACTGAATTAAATTTGTTTGTCCTAGTTTTTTTTGTTGTTTTTAGGTTCAGATAAAAGAAGAAGAAATAAATTTTGTTTTTGGATTTTCGACACGAATTACGAGCTCTATCGTGTCCATAGCCGGGAAACTTAAAGATCGAGGCGCTCCGACAAATACATACTTATGTAATCCATAGTTCCGCCATTTTATAAAATATTGTTTATAAACAAATTTTTTATCATCTCCGAGTCGAAATAGTTACTCCAAAGTTTGACGATTATTGCTCAACTATTTCCTAAAAAAAAGTCGCGAAAAATTATTAAAATTTCACAGTTTACATACACATTTCTTCTCTCTAATCTAATTTCTAATAATTTACCAAACATTTTGTGAAAATATTTTGGACAGTTTACTTGATCATAAATATTTTTTCAAACACATTTTCACATAAATATGCAGAATTTCATTCCCAGGAAAAACTAGAAGGTATGGCAATTAACGGCTCACGGAAACCGCCGATCCATGGCTGCTGCCCTTATTGGCTCCTCCGTTGGCAAAGCTGTTCGTGGAGCTAAAGTTGATGGTCTGTCCGTTGGGCAGGTGATATACCTGGCTCAGTGAGGCACCAGCGGCATTGTTAGAGCCAAAGGGACTGATATTCTGCGACTGGGTAGCTGTGCTGGCCGAGGAGGCACCGAAGGATCCGTTGGCACTCTGCGACTGGAAGCCCTGAGCCTGTCCAATGGCCCCTGAGGAGCCCGAGTTGGGTCCATTGTTGTAGTTACTGTGGGCAGCACCATTGGATGCGGCTTGCTCCTGATTGTAGCCATTGGGTCCAAGTGGTCCGAGCGGGTTTAGTTGGACATTAGCATTGGCATTGCCGCCATTTGGCCCGGCTCCAACATCAACGCCTGCCTTGGTGCCGCCAGATCCGGCCGATGTGCCTGCCTGGACATTTGAGCCGAATCCTTGGTTGCCACCGAAACCGCCTCCGAAGCCTTGATTTCCACCAAAACCTTGATTTCCACCAAAACCGCCTCCGAAGCCCGGATTTCCAGCATATTGATTACCGAATTGTCGTCCAAACTGACGCTTTACCCTTTTGTGGGTGGCATAGATGCCAGATTCCAGAGCTGATCGCACGCGTCGCACCTGCGGATTGGACTTTGGCTTGATGTATAGGGCGGATTCCACTACCACTTCCTCAATAGTAGCACCCTTCGAGGCTGTAAAATATTAAATTGAAATGAATGTCTTATTTAACGTTTTTAAATTTAAATTTATTAGATTTATATTTGAGAACTATTAAGATGGTTTTAGGGATTCTTAAATAAAAGATTTTAAAAGTTTTGTAGTTTTTAGTTCTTGTCTCCAGAGTCTGTGTTTGGTTCTTAATTTACGAGTGTTTTAAGAAATACGTACATATGGCTGGAAAATCTATTTATTTACAAATAATACCTAATAATTTTTAGAGATTGATAGCTTTATTTTTCTTCCGAGTTTAAAATAATTAACACTATATATTTAAAAATCAGAATTTTAGTTTTAATTAAAATACATATTTACCTCACCTACAATTTCAGCTTTTAACTGACGCCTTAAATGACAAATATCTTTTAAAAACAAGTATATCATTTTAATAATTTACAAATTATAACTATAAAAGTTTGAATCGTTTTAAATCAAATAATTTATAATATTTTTAAGTCTATAAACCCCTTGTCATTTTTTATTGCAACAAATAATATATAATTAAGACCCAAGACTTACGCAAATCCACTTCGCCGGTCTGGACCTGCTTCTCGTTCCGCTGCCTCAGTTGGGGGAATGCTGACGCGGCTCCCAGACAGACTAGGGCCACAATTAGCGCCGACGGATTCATTTCGGATTCACGATTAGAGTTCTCTTGGTGTTGGGTCTTGGGGCTTTGGACCGATCGCTGTGCTGGACACGTCCGCTAGCTATGGCGCCTCTCGTACAACTGCTGGTCCGCCTCTTCCACATGTGCCGATGCTGATCCAACTCTCACTTTTCAATCGCCACGGGGGGCGTCCCCCTTTGTTCGCTGGCGCTAATTGCTTCTATCAATATTCAAAATGTTTCGGCAAATACCAGAAAAAACAACTGTCTTGTATAATCAAACGATTTTTGGCACATGTAACCCCAGATGCAAACATATTTAATAAAGTTGTATTGTTATGTAGGGAAAAAACACAAAACGGGTGTACAAAGGCCGAAACCGGTTTGCATCCCAAAAGCTCGCCAAGGAACTAGTTTGGATTTCTTTTGTTTTGTTTATTTTTTACGCTCTGCCTTTGGGTTTCCTTTTCGGGAAACAGATGTTGCCCAGAACATTTACGGATCTTAAGAGAGGCGGAGGCGTATCGCTAGATGTGTGTGGAGCGGCCATCCCAATTAACTTCTGTCTGGGATTCTCAGTGCCGACTGATTGTTTGCCCTTCCTGCCATTATAAACATTTTTTATATCAATTTGTAATCTGGCTTAGCTATTTGAAAAAATACAGAAAAAATATCATATTGTTTGTGTAGCTAAAAATACAAATGTAACACGGATAAGTTTGGAAAGCCGAATTTTGTATACCCTTGCAGGTTACAATTGGAAAAGATGCCAACTTTGAAAACTATTATAACTATAAATACATAAATTTCAATTCGCAATGTGGTTCTGTGCTAGTTTTTATTAGTTTAAAAAAGCTGCATACTTAATTTTACAAACAATTAAACAATTTTAACTATCAAATTTGGAAAAAAAAATTGTTTGACATTGCTAGAAATGTTTTGCTTGTTTATGCTGATCAAAAATATATAGGTATGCTTTATAGATCGGAAATGACTCCACTGCGTTGCCGATTTCTGATTAATTTTATAATACCCTTGAAGGGTATAATATTACTCTAATTTCAAACTGAAACCAAACTTAATATGAAATATAAAAAAAAAACTTAAAAGTATTTTTAAGTTTAAGCAACATCTATCCAAAAAAAATTTGAAATTGCATGAAATCGATCGAAAAAAATGTCTGACTTTGCTATTTTTTCCCCAACAAATTTTCTTAAAAATAGTTTTTTTTTTAGATAAACCAACAATTTCCCCTAGGAAACAAGTTTAATCTTTTAACAGTATACAGTAGTTGCCGGATAATTAGAAAGACGACTATGGTGGTTGCATTTGTAACGATAAAATGATAAAAATCTGGTTTTTTGGACCAGTGATAGGCCCAATATCTTTTAGATACATCATTCTTTACTAAATAATAATGATTTATAAAATATCTTACCTATTTTTGATAAATAAAATGTTAATAAAAATAATATAAAAAAGAACACCGTGCCAACTTATTAGAGAAAATGTTAAGCTTGTATAAAACAATTTTTTTTTTTTTTATTAAAAATTTTTTTTTCATACCTTGATTTATAATGCCAGTTATGATTGGTATTAGCCAACTTTTGTTGCCTAGAAGCTTCCAAAACCTGGCCAGGACTAAATCATGTATCCTTTGTATGTATAAACTTTAAAGCCTAAAATTAAATTTTCCTTTCTTATATGTAGACTCATTGATGTTGCATAAAGATTATATATTTCGAAAAAAAGGTGATTAAAACAAAAAGTATCTCTCTAGAAGTGCCAAACTGTTCCCATCTCGTAACTGCAAAATAAGTCACCGTGCCGAAAATTAATTCGAATAAACTTTATTATTTGATTTACTTTTAATCTATATCTATATAAGTATAAGATAATTGTTTTTAAACTTTAAGTATGGTGTGCAATAGGAATCGAAACACGAATTAAGACACTCACACCAAGCTTCCTTTCCTCCGAAGTGAACAAAATTAACAAAAGGGATGGATGTCTTGTTGAGATCGCTTAATCGAACCGAGATTACTAGTCTATGAACTAAATGGTGAAAAACAATGATCGGGTGTAAATTTAAAATTTGTTTTTGTACAACTTGAGAGTCGTGATGAGGCGCTTGAATGGTTCCTTTGTGTGGCTTTTCGTTTTGCGAGATTCTCCTTACGTCTACTAATGCTACCATGATGACCGCCGAGCATTTTTCTTTAATGCTTACGCTTAAGTTAAGGAAACAACGTAAACTGAGCACTGTTCGATATAGTCGGCAGCTAACCTAGGATACGTGGTTAAGCTACTCAATGCCATGGGCGAAGATCATGACCAGGCCGGGATCGATCATGACATCCTCAGTCATATGAAGGTTGTCGCAGCTCAGCACGAGCACAGCTTGCTTGCCTGTCAGGTAATTAACAATTGATTTAATAAATTTATAATTTAATTAATGCAGATGGCGTACCTGGAATGCGTCGGCACACATAGTTGTCGTAGATCCTACGATTGGTCTGTCGCGTCTCCAGCGAGCTCAGACCCCTTGGCCAGCGTCGTTCGTGGCAGAACTCCATCAGGCTATCCAGGATGTGTGGCGGACATCCCGACTCGGACAGAGCACGCTTGATCATAAGCTGTGAAGTAGGAAGATTTTATTATATATACAAATATATATGTGTAACATTATAATTACATTTACAATACATTTTCTTAGATATCATATAGCGATATTTTATCTAATCTTCAAGTGATTTTTGATAATATATTGATTGATATATCGGTTTGAAGATCTTATCTTATCTTCACCATATATAAGTTCCATATTTACGACCCTTCAAGCATGGAACATATTATGTATTACTCATTTTCCAATATAACGAGCATTTAAAAAATTAAAAATTAATTCCCCAATCCATAAATTTACTATTTTAAAGTTCTCCCAACTTACCTGCAGAGCATCGTCGGGCGTAGAGATCATTCCCCCCCACCTTGTGACCCTGGCCCGGGGCAACGTGCTGCTCCAGCGGATCACCTCGTCGCGCTCCATCTGGTCGGCTATTGCCCGCATCGCCGGATTGGAGACTCTCATGGCACGCATAAAGTCCTTGAACAGCTGCAGCTCCCGCTTTAGTTCGTTGATGGTCAGCTGCTGGTCGGTTAGGTCCGATTTCAGTTCGCCCATCTTCTCCGTCTGCTTCACGATCAGGGTGCGCAGTTCGCGGACACAGTTATGATCCTTCAACTCGTCCTTGGGTATGTCAAAGCCGCAGCCCTTCTCGCACGGAAACGGCCGCTTGGGATTGTGGATGCACTCCTCTAGATGCGAGTTGTAAGCATCAAGCTTCAGGACGGCCGTGCAGCCATAGGGGGCATTGTCGCAGGTAATAGACAGTCTGTGGTGGGGGGAGGGTCAGCGATCAGGAGGAGGTGGGAGACAAGGAGTGACAGGTTCTCACCTGGACAGTAGGTTGCGCAATATACGGGGAACGGCGCGCAGGTTGGCGGTTGTCAGGGCGTTGCGATCCACGGGACACGTGGGCTGGCGGGTTAGCCACTCGTTGATGCATCCGCGACAGAAGGCGTGCTCGCACATCACCGCCTGTACCGAGAAACCCAAGGTAAGTGAGCTCTGTGTGTACTTTGCTCGAACTACAAACAAAACAAACCTGAAGCGGATCCTCCAGCACCCCGGAGCAGATGGGGCAGGTGAGCTCCTCGTCCACCTCCCCCTGAAAGCGGTTGACATCGTAGCCCATCTCAGTGCTCGTGTTCGCTGCTCAGGCCATTCATCGGCCCGAATAAACAATTTATTTACAGCGTTTTTCCGCGGATTGCAAAATGTTTCTTTTTTTGTTGTACACTGTCCAGAGGTGTGACCTTTTCGGCTGATTCAATTAATACCAGCGGCCAGTCTTGAACTATGAGCATGGATGGTCACACTCCGTTGTTAGAGTGCATTATTTAAATAATTCGATTTTTTATATCTTGAACAATTAAAAGCTATAATAAATACAAATTGAAAACCTACGCCTTATATTTTTATTTCTATTCTAACATATAAATATAGTACAACAAATAATTGTCTTTTGAGGCATTCGCCTTATATAAAATGGCTTTATAAAAAGTTTAGTTTAATTTATATAGGACTGTATT